>CABFOV010003000.1:44436-55119 GCA_902141375.1 Timema poppense
ATATAATTGTCAATTGGCCGCAAAATTGCCAACTACCGAGTCGCTGATGGCTGCGTTGTCTGATGGCTGTGATCTTAGATAATCACATGTTTATAAGCTGACGACTTCCACGTCTATCTCAGACTCTGCCTTAAACTATGAGTGAAGAATGACCATGGGCACGGGACGAATCCTGGATAGCTCAGTGGTAAGAGCAGTGGCGTACTAAGCCGAAGGTCCCGGGTTCGATTCCCGTGTCCAGGTGTCATTTTTCAATTTTCAGAATCTAAGAATTGAATTGAGAAAAACAAGAATTGCCATATATATATGTGTGTAAAACTTTAATGAAAATTGACACTGATAACATAACTTTACTAATGGAGGTATTAGTTGGAGTTTTAACATTTTGATCCTTATTTAGAAACTGCCATCTGCACAAGCTTTTAAATATATAAAGCTACTGTATAACTAAAGGCTGTCTTAATAGCTATTAGTTGTAGTGTATGATCTCCGTTTTTCAGTGGTGGCCAACGTTTCTGACGAGGAAATGCAGGAGCATTACGACAATTTCTTTGAGGATGTCTTTGTCGAGTGTGAAGACAAGGTAAGAACAGGTGGTGTTTTTTCTGTGTACATGTTTGAGGTGGAATTTAAAAAATCAATACATTAGGTAGGGCTGTACAAAGTTCACTTTTTAAATTCAAAGCAAAGTCAGTTTGAATAAATATGAAGTGTTCTAAAGTCGAATTGAAATTTAGCTATTAAAAAAATGTTAAAGTTGGATGAATATAATTTCTAAAATTCTATATTTCAAACATTATTTTAATATATTTCATCTTAAAATAAGCTACCATCACGAAAATGTAATTTAATTATTTTAGATTTTTTTTTATGTGAACATTAGCAGAAAATGAAGGGGGAAAAATAAACATAAATGTGTGCTTTAAACTTTAAATATATTTTTTTGAGTGAAGCTTCCTATTTTTTTAATCCAAAATTCTACTTTCAAATCAAAGTCGAAGTGAATGATTCTTCGAACTCAAGTCAAAGTTTTTGAAGCTTTGCACACCCATAAAATTGGGAGTCTCATATAAAAATAAGTGGACTATAGTTATTTTAGGAGGAGCTTGAACATACTATTAATAAATAAACCAGTGTGGCCCCAGACAGAGAAAACCTGTGAAAGTTGGGCTAGTTCAAAACTGCAGAAATTAGGGTATTTTTTATTTGATCAGGGAAAATGGTATATTTGGCTATTTAGGGAAGATAAATGACTTGATTTGCATCTTTTTCAGCACCATTTTTTTAACAAAAGCTAGGTGTTTATTTTTTAGTGAATTTAAAAATAGTTAACCATCACAAATTAAGTTGTCATTTTTTTATTTTACCCCCCTCAGAGAAATATTGGATTTTTATACCAGGGGAAATTTGTGAAATTTTCTTTCTGAGCTTCTGTGACCATTCTGTAAATTATTTTAGTAGCTCTATATAAACTTTAGCCCAGGACTCGCAAATAGTATTTATCCATGTTTTCAGTATGGTGAGATTGAAGAAATGAACGTCTGTGACAACCTTGGTGACCATCTTGTTGGAAATGTCTACATCAAGGTAGGTACAATGGTCAGATACCACAATGGTGGCTTGTCGATTTGGTACGGGTCAGAACATTAAAATCGGCACAAAAATTAATATATTTAGTTTTGTCTATTGCAACCTTTTACATTGTACTGAAAATAAAAGGTAGATAACAAGCTTTATGTCTGCTACTGAAAAAAATTAGTATAGTTTGAATTTATGTTATTTTGATTAGAGCAGTAGGCTTGATCATGGTTTAAATTAGGAGGGATAGCCAGCACACTTACCTTGGTGATACTGGAGTAGAAATTGTTTAGATAGAACACTTAAAAAAACACAAACACATTTTTAAGGACAAGCTTTCACTGTCGCAGACAGTTTCATCATCAGCTGTGGACAATCAACCTTGCAGTTCAACCAAGAGCATCAGTCCACTCTCCTGACCTGATGAAGCTGTCTGTGACAGTGAAAGCTTTTCCTTAAAAATGTGTCTTGTGTGTTTTTTAGTGTTCAATCTAAAGAATTTCTTCTTCAGTATCACCAAGGTAAGTGTGCTGGCTATCCCTCCTAATTTAAAAATAATTTGAATTTAATTCACATTTAAGTTAGCAAATTGATCTTAATTCATATTTTAAGGTATAATTATTAAATTTCATGAGTTTAGTTTCATTATATATAGCATATTTATTAATAAATCTAAAATACATTTACCTTAACGTATGTTTTAATAGTAATAGTAATGTGTTAAATAAATGTTTACAAAATATCATCTATGTTAATCTTGAGAAGATTAGATATTACCTCAATAAACCCCATCCCTTATCACCTAACTATTAGCATCCCTCATTTACCAAAGCCGCAAACTGCCACTGAAAGTCTTGTGATTAGGTTATTTAATATTCTTTTAAACTATTGTGATCTTTTCCACAAACACATTTTTCAAACCAACAATGTCTTCCCCGTTTATTATTTATGTGGTTTTCTGCTCTTTTTTTTACTTGATAATGTAAATTTTGCCTTGCAACCAGGTTTTCCCATCAAGTATACTCCATTCAAGGTAGGAATTACTCTCTGAAAGGTCTTTTTTCCTACCAATATCCTACTATATAATATATTTCTGGTAGGGAAAAAGGCCTTTCAGAAATCAATTCCTACCGTGAACAGACTTTACTTTTTATTGTGAGGAAATAAAAAAATTTGTTAACATTACTACTAGTGTATTATCATATTTTATGTTGTAAGTTCCGGCGGGAGGAAGACGCAGAGAAGGCGGTATCGGATCTGAACAACCGTTGGTTTGGTGGGCGGCCAGTCTATGCAGAGCTAAGTCCTGTAACAGACTTCCGTGAAGCGTGTTGTCGTCAGTATGAGATGGGGTGAGTTTCCATTTTGACGTTAGTAGTGTAAAAAGAACAATACACTAGACCTTTATGTTAGGAATGCGCAAGAACCACTTTTTCAATTAGAGATGATACCAAGACGAGAATATTTAAATATATCGAGACACGAGATGAGGAAACTTCTTTTGAAAGTACAAAAATGTAAATATATAGTTTATAGGGTTACTTTTGACATTTGCACTGGTGCTTGCTTTGGATTATCTTATAGTTTATTCAAACATTTTAAGATACAACACATTTTAAATGCAATAATAAAAGAGTGATAGTTGATCTGTATAACATTTATAATGTATTTTTTTGTTTAAAAGTTTAGAATGTCATAGTTTGATATTGAAAAATAAGATTTTTAACAAAAAAATTCATAGTGCTGCCTTTTTTTATTCAGAACTGTACACTATTAATATAAAAATTAAATTTTCTGTTTCGTTTGAATGTTTCTTAGGGCAGTTATTTTTTTTTCCATTTTCTTCCTCTTGAATTTTTGATATTCATTTTTAACTTTTGAGATGATATCGAAGATTTTTTATTTTCTCATCTTGTTAAGATATTTTTGAGTCTTGCACATCTCTACTTTATATCAATTAATTGAGCTACATATTGTATTGTACTGTATTCTCTTTGGTGATTAAGATATTGAGCACTTTGAATTATTTTCAGTGATTTTGTTGGTCAAGACAGCTGTCACTGATTTTATTGAGCTTCTCTTTCTTTGAGTAACCAATTTATAAAGTGCATTAATTAACGAGAGTTAAAATCTACTAAAGTACAAGGTTGTGGAGTGGTACACTAAACCTTCGACTCAGACTCTTGTTTTTATACTGTCTGACTTCATCATAACAGGCTAACGTATATTAATTATTATTTAATAACAAATGTATTAGCCTACAGTAAAATGCTTCGAATCAGATAACTTATTGGAAAATTCTTTGAAATTTTGAATGTATATTTAAATAAATTTGTGAATCCAAATTACAAATTTTGGTCCTAAATAATAATAAAAATACATTTAATATTGTTATAAAATTATAAGTTTTTATTTTGAGGTCGGAATCTTAGTCGGTACATTTTTACCGATTCAAATTTTGACTCCAACCAATTCGACCGCACAGCCCCGCTTAAATATGACGAAAAATTACAAGTATTGAGAACACTCTTAAGCTGATTTTAAGAATCACTGCAACATATTATTTTCAAGGGTATGCAAGCTGTAGATGCGCTACATTGGAGTACAAAAACCCACAGCTTCTAGGAAAAGGGTATCTTATAATGTAGGTTATTTGTTTGATTCCAGAGAGTGTACCCGGAGTGGGTTCTGTAACTTCATGCACTTGAAGCCCATCTCGCGTGAGCTACGCAGATACTTGTATAGTCGTCGCAGGAGAGGAAGGAGGTAAAATATATTTCTTTGAAGGTCACAAAATTAAAAATATCATTCTCATTATTTTATTATATTTGAAAGACTGTACAAGAAAGGTGTATAGAAACATAAAAGGGACGTACACAATATGGCTTATACAATGAAAAGAAGAACAGAGTTCACACTTTACACTGCTGCCATTGAATAAAATAGATCGTCACCATCCAATCCTCCGACCTAGGTTTCATTATATCGGAACTCATCAGGGAGGAGTGTGAAACGTGCAACGCAACTTCCTAAAAAGAATAAACAAAAAGAAAACAAAAAAAGGAAGAAAATTGAAAATTGTAAAGAATGATAGGAGGTTTTCCTTATAGATATGTATTATGTATTGTCATTATTTTGTTATCTAATACCGTTAGAACAATTTTAATTTTAATTCAACGCCCATTTTGGTAATCAATGGTTCTTGGGTGTCACACTTGCAATAAACTGGACTGCCGATTACTGGGAGATCGAGGCTCAAACCAACTGAGCATACTGAGGGTAATTTTCCCGTAATGGCTTTCCACATTCTCCACGCAAATGCTGTGCCATTTCCTCTTCATTCAACCTCTTTGATCCTTGACACATTAGTGAAGTTATTACACATGTCCAGCACCTTAGCTCAGTCGGTAGGGTGTCTGACCTGGCTTTGATTCTCAGCTTGGCTAAAAAAAATAATCATTGGTAAAATGAGCGTTTCCCGGTTCACAGGGATTACTTAATTGCTGGGGTCTTGGTGGTTTGCCTGTTCTAGATTTAAGTTAGCTTGTAAGCTCTGATATAATCCTCCAGTTAAATACCTAATAAAAAAGCGTGTGTGTGTGTGTGTGTGTGTGTGTGTGTATAGTAAAAACAAGCTGTGGGACATGGTAGAGTTAGTAATATCTTAAGACAAGAGTTTTCAACCAGTATGGCGCGGGAGTTTGGGGGAAGATAAAAACCACAGATAAATTTTTGAGGAGTAAAAATCTGTTTAAATCCATGATCAACATTTTATTTGCCTTGTTCAGTGGTGTTGCTAGTTTAAATAGGTTGAAAATTACTGCCTTAAGACATTTAAAATCCATATTATCTTAAGAATAAATTACTTCTAGTTGAAATAATTTAGGATAATCTAGTTTTGACTTTGTTGTGTTGACAGAACTCGCTCTCGCAGTCGTAGTCGAGACCGCGATGGAGACAGGATCGCAGGATATCGTCGGTCAAGATCCCGCTCCCCCCGCAGGGATCGTGACCGTGACCGCCGCAGTAGGGGGGGCGGCAGCAAGGGTGACCGTCGTGAGAAAGAAAGAGAGGGGAGATCTGGGAGATATTAGTCTAACTGATCGTGGAAAACATTTGTGTTTGCAAAACTCTGTTATTTTATAAATGTTTGTGTTAAATCACACACTTTCGTTTAAATTAAACAAACATGACTATGTAATTTTCAGGATACATCTGTCCCCTTCTTCGGCAGAAAAGAGTGAATCACTTTTGTTTAGGGATGGTAAACAACGAGGAGAACATTAGAAATGTTCTCTCTCCTTGGTAACATTAGAAATGTTCTCTCTCCTTTGGTAACATTTGACATAGTGAGGTCTAGAAAAAAGAGAAATATAAAGATTCCACTTCCTATACAAGTTATCCTGGTGTTAGGTTAAGGGAGAATCTTATTAAATGACATCATTTACTTTGATTATTTGTCTAATTTGGATGAGTTCCTTGTGTAATTTTGTAACTATGCTCTAAGAAATGTAATAAAAAAAACTTTGTGGACTACTCTTACATTTTACTATCATTGTTTGATTTTAAATTGTGTTATTTTTTATAAAAAGGTACAGGAAATATGAATAGAAACATACAAAAGGTAACGGACATGGTATGGCTTTTTTAATGAAAAGAACAACGCAGTTCATACTTGACACCGCTGTCATTGGACAAAGAGGTATTGGTTACCGCCCATTCCCCGGACCTAGGTTCCATTCTATCGGAACTCATCAGGAGGGAGTGTGAAATGTGCAACACAACTACCTAATCACTTATAGTGATTTATTATATTGGCATTATTCATCATCATCATCCACCACCACTCTTTCCAGCCTGTGGCTTGGTCTGTAAAATAGAAACGCTTTGCTTGTTGGGGGCTCCGCCTCCAAACCCCCGGTGAGCTTTCTTTTCAATTGGATGTAAACTAATATAATGCCACAGCCGTTTGTTTATAGGTTTTACCGTTTAACCACAAGAGACCTCCAAAAAAGGGCCCGCCCCTACTTTAAAGTTGCTCTGCCATTTGGACATTTTTTTTCGAGGGTTGAAAATTAAAATTTTTAACTTTTTGGAATTGTCTCGTCGGTTACAGGTTAGAAGCTATATGTTTGCCAAATTTCAAGTAACTAGCTCATTTGGAAGTGGGTAAACATTAATGTCGGTGAGTTGAGTCGGCCATGTGGCTTTACAGTATATAGATACGCTTTTATTCTCATTTCTTACACCATTATTCTCTCACTTGTACACTTGCTGCTATCTGCGCCTTCCATCTTTCTCTTGGTTGCCCATGCCTTTTTAATACATACTTCATTACCATCATTCTCTTTAGCGTCCTCTCCTTTTCCATTCGCGTGACATGACCATACCATCTCGGTCTTGCTTCCTCTACTACCTCGTGTAGTACTTGTATCCCCTCTCTTGGATAACTTCATTCCTAATCCTGTCTCTCCTCGTGTCATCTAACATTTTATTCACAATTTTCATTCTCATTCATTGTTCGTGTTTCCGCTGCATATGTGATGGTGGGTACAAAGTACAGGTTCCATGTTGATTGGGGCACAGAAAAGGACCCTGGAAGGTAAGTGAAAATACTTAATCCGGCAAAATTCTTAAGCCCATTCGTGCTCGCTCATAGAAATTCTCATGCGCTGAAAATTAATGTCTTCAAAAAGTGCACGTTAAATACCGAAAATTATTTTTTTATTTGTGACCCATTTTAGTGACGATTTAAGGTTTCGCACTTGTGTTAAGACTGGCTTGCTGCTGACCAAAAGATCAGGGTACGAGTCCTGGTCGCGTCTACTGAAGATTTTTCCCTCATCCCTACCCCATTTTTAGTTTTTTTTGAACTGCACATTCCTTGTTTGGGTTAGTTAGAAATCATTTAGGAATAACCACCCTCAGTGGACCAGACCAGGATTGAACTCTGATATCCTCGCTATCAGCAGTCTAGTCTATTGCGAGAATGACGCCTCAAGACTGTGGCCTCTGAAGCGGTTTAAAATGTGACTTTGTTGCCATTTCTATTAAGTGACCCCCCAAAAAAAAACCATTTCAGTGGCTACAATTATGATGTTTCGTTCCAGGAAGGAGGGTTTTTTTTATAGATAAATATTAACTATAATAAAATCAATTTTAGTGACACATTAATATTACGAAAAGAAAATTATACAATATTTTCTCAGTGAAAATATTGCTTATTTTTAAACTTGACAAGCTACAAGTGAGACTTGATAAAATCAGTTGGGCAGACAGGGTGACAAATCAAGTCCTAAGAAGAATAGGTGATCATAGAACCATTTTGAATGCAATCCTTTGGTACAAAAGCAAACTGAATCCGACACATTTTTATAAGGAACAATCTTCTGTATGACGCCATAGAAGGAAGGAGGAGGATTCAATTAATGATGATTTGAAGGCAAGAAGAAAGGTCTGGAGGCTGAGGACAGGGCACATTGGCGGTATAAGTTCGCTGTCAAAAGAAATAGACCGGTTGCAGAATAAAATAAGTTACATAAATAGAGTTTTTCAGTGACATCCATGACGCTGCTTCATTTTGTTAGCGAGCTCTTTAAGTTTCAGATTACAGTTGATGGACAGAGTAAAACACATTTCATTCTAAGAATCTGGGCGATTTCTTGCTTTAGTCTTGATGATTAAAGAGTCCTGAAAAGCCTTGTTCAGAGAGGTAAAAGAGCCTTTCGAACCAGGTGGCTGCCCGGGGCCCCGACTGGAGGGGTCCACCAAACAGAGCACAAACCTAAAGTAATGTGGGAGTGATAAGAAAATAAAGCTAATTTTGGAGTTGTGAGTTTTGGGGATTATTTTTATATCAGGTTATGTTAGGTTTGGGGATTATTTTCATATCATCCCTCGGTTAAATAGGGAGGGGGGGGTGGGGGGTGCGCCAAACTTCCCAGAAGTTTAAATGGTCTTTTCCTTGAGCTGATTCCAAAATTCCAAGTATAGGAGGGTTTCTAAACATTGTTTCAACTATGTTGTTATTGTCGATATTAAAGTATTTCTAAATAATGCCCCAGTTTGTAAATGTGATTATCATCATTTTTGAATTCAGGAAAATCCTTGGGACCTTCATTTGTGTCATGATTTCTGACCTAGGGTTTGGGAACCACAGGCTTATGAGAGGGCATATTGTAATCCATCAAGATACAATTGACACCTTTCAGGGTAAACGGAGTGTACACTTAAAGAATTTAATATCATTTAACTGTACTTGGTTTCACAAACATTTTGAAACAATTCGAAAAGGATCAATACATTTAAAATTATCTATCTTGTTTATTACTAAAACACAAAAAATAAAATATTTTATTTTTAACTCTATTGGCACTCAAGCACCTAATTTAAATGTTTTTTAAATAATATTCTGGAATTTTAGCTTAATTAAGTTTAAATCTAGACGGGAAATTTGATCATGTTGATAGAGTCTGGTGGTACTTAAGTAATTTGAGCTGGCAATTCTGCTTGTATAGCTTGTAGCTCTCTAGAACTTGTTCGAGACCAGGGAGTTGGCGGCAGTGTAACCAGCTTAGCGGTTTTCTCACCAGATTTGTTAGGGTGGGGGGGAGGGGGTATATATTATTTTTTCAGGGTTGATCTGGTGGGCAAATTGATCAAACAGCGACCGGTGGGATTTATAGATTTTCAAATTATGCTTTACCTTTATTCTGGTGGTAAATGTAAATACTTTATTTCAATTTTTTTAAATCTTGTTTTCGTATTACCTAATCTAAGTGTAACACAAAATGCAATTAAGTTTTGCATAAGTAACTATACCTCCTACCTATTTTAAAGTGTTGTTCCTACAGTACAGGTAATTAATTCTCACTCAAGATGATTGAGTGATTTATGAATAATGGGTGTGGACAATTAAATAGATTGCAATCTTCCACCGAATGTTTCCGTATAGAATGGCTTTAGTGTTAAAATTAATTGTTGCTTGCCCTCTAATCATCCTTTATCTATGCCTCTAATGCACTAATTCTGATGTAGACGAGATATTAACTCATAATAAGTTAGAATTAGAAACACACCCGGCATATTTACATTAAGAAAGAAACTAAACATCCGCTTTTATATATATGTATATATATATATCTTAATTTAACACAATAACTAAAGAAAAATCTGTAATTTAATTATAAATATAAAACATGATATTTTGGAGGAGTCTAGGGGTATCTCGGTAATTTGAGTTGGCAACATTGGTCTGCGGATTTAAATTCGTTCGCGAGTAAATCTACGCTAGACGCTACTCATCTTACAACCTTAATACAGCTTGTTAGTTTTCAATTTATCTTCCCAATACAAGCTACATAAAATACACAGGTAAGTTTGTTCAAATATATTTATTACATTGGGAATAAAATAACTAGATAAACCACTATTTATTAATTTGTTTTCAATTTGTACGTAGGCCTACTATTTATGTAAAAAATATAAAGTATTCTCAAAATAGATATTAATCAAAGCAAAATGCATAGTACTTTTGTTACATATTTTATGTTAATTTAGATCCTCCCCCCACCCACGCAATCTTTGTATACAATAAATTATAGAATTTCTATATTTAATTCCAGTGATGTAATTATTATATTATTATTTTGATAGTAGGACAATGATTCTTATTGTTTGGAGTTGTAGGTTGGTAGAATTGAGCTATCTCTGCTGAATAAGGGAAATCCCAAAACAAATAAACTTCGTTTATGTGACAGAGATCGCTGAAAAATTCTGATTGCCTGGTGTCTCTTTTTTCTTCATCTTGTTGAATTTAATTTGAACTACTTAATTATTTAGACAAGTCAAGCTAGAGTTGAAGAAAGAATTATTAATGGAGGAGTAATCTATCTGTAGAGAATAAGGGTAAATATTAATGCTTCGTTTTTGGACTTTTTTTTCTTTCTTTTTTTGTAACAGTCAATATTATTGAACTTGCTTGCCTAATTCACCACTATCTTGGAGGTCATGGCTTTAGTTCAACTCATTGCCCTTTGCAGGGCAGCCTCGAACATAATTTTGAGCCCGGGCGAATCTTGTTTTAAGCACTCCCCCTCCCCCCCC
>CABFOV010003000.1:59943-73147 GCA_902141375.1 Timema poppense
ACGCCCCCCCCCCCCCTCCCCCCAACCACCTACAAGCACCTAAAATTAAGAGCTCTGGAACTGCTATACTTAGGTCCACACCCCTGCCTCTATAATAGAAACACTCATAAATATAACAAATGAAAATATTACCATTTGTTTACTTATGTAGTTTGTCAAAAATCACAGTTTTCTGATCAAGTGCATGAATATAATTATCAATTAACATGACTTCAAATAATTTCATGATCAAATACTTGTTATTCCCTCTTATTTATGTTTTTCAGCAGTGACAGTATTTAAATGGCCAGTTTTTGTTTAAAAGACTCGCTGCCGTTTCGAACATCTGTCGTATTGTGATGTTTGAATTTAAATACCCGCCGGGCGAGGCGTGTATGACGGTTTGTCCGTTACAGCTCAAGGTGAGTGGGCTGAATGTGTTAGCTGCTGCTATCTGCGGGCGGAGGATTGAACTACCGTTGACGGTTATGAACAGGGGTGGCCAAACATTCCTTGGATAATGCTCATTTTATCTCTGCGTTGAAACTAACTCGTAAGATGAGCGCATAATTTTTACAACTATTAAAAGAAATACATTTTATTATTTGGAAATTAAATTTATTATTATTATTATTATTATTATTAATGATAGGATGTACAGTAAGCCTAATATCTGATTTTGCAGACGAGCATGATTAATTTACGTTAAGTGTACCACATTTTGAGATTTGGTTTCTCAAAATTTCTCGTGAATGCTCAATTTGCTGATAGACAGGCATGGGATGGCAGTTTATATTTCCTGCTCTGATTCGAGGGGTCTGAGTTCAATTCCAACCAGGTGCACCGAACGTTTAATCTCACTTCTGTTTTTCCATTCTCTCTTCAAGCGAATATGGTTTAGTTTCTTTAAAATTTACCCCTATCATTCTATTCATTGTTCACAATTCACCTTGATTGACAGAACACTTATTTACTTATGGAACTTTATTTAAAAAAATAGATTGAAAAATGCAATATTTTGGTTTTAAAACTTATTTTTAAGCACCGCGTCTTACTACCCGTTCGGGTGTTACGCCTACATATTAATTACGCTAATGTGTTAGGGACGCATACGGTTGAATTTAGGGGACGTTTACCCGAAATTGTGTGGAGGGAGAGTGGAAAACCACCCTCAGTAAACACGCCTGGGACTATATCTTGTCTATTGCGAGAGTTACGCCTTGGTGGAGGCTGAGTGGTAAAAAATATTACACATGCATTGTGCTTGATCGCCATTGACGGTGAGGTCGGGGTTTAAATCCCAGCTCGGCTCACTAACCGGGTTTTGTTTGCATTCTTTCACTAGACTTATGCGGGTGCACTCCCTCTAGGATACTTTCAACCCGGTATGATCGTATGCCAGGGGGTGGTGAGCGTATTTTAGTGTTGGGAAAAGGGGGTGGGCCTTTTTATTATATCAAAGTTAACCTTATTTGAGCCAAACATAAGAAAACTGTGACCTCATTAGGCATTTTATAATATTTTCATTCAAATACGAGTTTAAATATTTTCATATGTTTTATTTCTTTTTCGTGCCTAAGGCATTTATAAAATATATGTATCACCAATGTTTAATTGATTCAAATCAACACACTTTCTTTCAATACCAAGTGATTAGTCTAAATTATTATTAGTATTATTATTATTAGCACCGGGTCTTACTACCCGTTCGGGTTATACGTACTTACGCTGATGTGTAATGGTAGGGTGATTGTGAGATGAAATGAAGGACCTACAGTTTAACGTGGAACCAGAACCACGGTGGAGGCCTGGCATTCCCCACTTTCACAAGTTGTGATTAATACACGTCTTGTCAGAGGTGAAGGAAGGGTTTGGTAATCAGATAAATCTGTGCCGAGACCGAGGATTGAACCCCGGACCCCAGCACAATTAGTCTAAAAACCACTAGTATTACTAATTTATTTATTTAAAAACTACTCTAAGGGTACTTGAGGTAAGTACAGTAGACCCATGGCTTCTTTGGTGCTGACTGACAGTTTTGAAAAGTTACCAGACCAAATTATGTATCCCTACGCTGAACTATATGATCTGCAAAAACATATGCTTAGCAGCTGTCACTTCTGACAGTCAAAATTTAGGTATATATACCTAAATGTTGACTGTCAGAAGTCAACTGTGAGCTGTCAGTCAGCACCAAAGAAGCCGCGGAGCTATTGTATTTACGAATGAGAAGTAACTCTGCGGAAAAATGTCCGAAAATTACTGCGTTAGGTTGAGTTTAATCAAACACGTCTGTTTTAAGATTACATTCTGATTGGGTTATTGTGTAGACACACACGTTTTGTCTTGGCGATAGAATTACTCAAATGCACTACCTGCAACTGACTGGACGAAAGAATGGCCACCCCTGGGAGTTTAAATGACACACGGCTGAAGTCTATCAGACAGGGAGAGGGGTATAATAAGTATTCCCATGACGTCATGAGGCACGGTGGAGAGTGTTTTTCTTTACCGGAGCGGTTAAAAGCCGTTTCACATTACGCAACAATCGCTGGCCGACTATCGCTCTGTTATTTAACACGGAGGTGGCTTGGGTGTTTCATACGAAGCCACTGAGTTACCCAGACCGACAACAGTCGCTCAGAATTTACCCGCTATTGACTATTTGTGGCGTAGTTGCCCATGAAATTTGAAGTTGGTTACGGTTGGTTACTATTTACAATTCTAATATCAATGTTACAATGTACTTAATTAATAAGTTAACAATCAAAATATCGGATATCCTTGAGTAGAACTATAGGTGGAGATGGGTGACTTGGCGGTCTAGGGGTAAGGTGTCAGACTTCTATGCTGGCGGCCGGGGTTCAATCCTCGGTCCCGGCACAGATTTACCTGCTTACCGAACCCTTCCTTCACCTCTGACAAGACATCTTGTGAATGTGAGGAATGCCAGGCCTCCACCGTGGTTCGGATTCCACGTTAAACTGTAGGTATTTCATTTCATCTCACAATCATCCTACCATTACACATTAGCGTAAGTGCGTATAACCCGAACGGGTAGTAAGACGCGGTGCTAATAATAATAATAATAATAATATAGGTGGAGATATTAACAAATTTAATTTAACAATTTTATTTAATGGCGGACGATGATATTATATTGAAATAGATACAATACAAGACTGTTGGGTATTTGAGGACATTTTATTGTAAGATAGGTTAATAAAGAAACAGTTAAAGTGCATTTATTGGATTTACAGACGGTAATATATGGAAAGTTAATAATGTTATAATGATTAATTTTATAGGAATTTGTTTTAGAATTAATTTGGTGTGTGTGTGTCTATATATATATATATAATTTAGAAAACAACGTATATGATTAAAACAGGTTCTGATCAACATCTTGTTACAATATTTTTAATATTTATTGAGTTAATAGATTTATTTTGAAAGTTGTTTGAATGTCACACACCCAGCGACTGAATCATGTGTTAATATTGTTTCATTCACGTAACAATCACCGGCCAGTCTCCAAAGTTGTGCCAACCTCCAAGCTACCAGTTTATTTTATTTCTTATTTATTTGAGGTCTTTAACGTGTACTTTCCAAACCGATTGATTATATCATCACACGAGAATTTCTGAGTGAGTGCGAAAGGTCCTACCAATTTTGCCAGAAAATTTATTTTCAATTACCTTCTAGGGTTCTTTTACAAGTCACAATCGACGCGGGACCGACGGCTTTACTTCCCCTCCGAAGGAAGTTGTGCTACGGATTTTTGTCGCTCAAGAAAGATCCGTCGACCCCGTCTGTGTTTGAACCTACGATCATCGAAGCTACTTTTTTGAATTTCGTTCGTGATACAGGAGGCTATATTTTTCTATCGTTTGTTTTCATCTGTGGTTCGAGCCCCGTCGCTTACAGATTTCCTGTAAAGTAGCGGGCCTGGAACGGGGGTCAGTCAATTCAGCCTCGTGAGGACAAATGAGGAGCTACTAGAATGAAAAAAAGGAATGGCTCCGGTCTAGAAAACTGAGATTAATGGACTGAATATTCGTTGTGCTGACCACATGACACCCTCTATTTGCAGGAGTTGGTACTATCTTCGCCAATGGATGGCGACTGTTCTGTTGGTATGGCTTGTTTGAGGGCTGGAGTTTGGTTTTTTTTAGTCAAATTTTGTGCAGGTGTTATAGAAGAAAACCTTTTCCAACCTCTCACTCATAGGATGATTAAAAAACATCCGCGCTCTTCTTGTGAATTTCTTTCCCCTTCTCATAAGAAGCCACAGAAAAATAACCTTGTCCTCCGAATCCATCACAACTGATCAATATTTTTTTTGTTCGTGTACTCTGGTTCAATTGGTAGTGCTTTGTCTGAGCGATTGAATTTGCCGGTGGTTTTCCTGTTAATTCAACAGAGCGATAAGGGGGACCTGGCGGTCTAGGGGTAAGGTGTCGGACTTCTGTGCTGGGGGTCCGGGGTTTAATCCTCGATCCCGGCACAGATTTATCTGATTACCAAACCCTTCCTTCACCTCTGACAAGACATCTTGTGAATGTGTGGAATGCCAGGCCTCCACCGTGGTTCGGATTCCACGTTAAACTGTAGGTCCTCCATTTCATCTCACAATCACCCTACCATTACACTTTAGCGTAAGTTCGTATAACCCGAACGGGTAGTAAGACGCGGTGCTAATAAAAATAATAATAATAACAGAGCGATAGTCGGCCAGCGATTGTTTCCGGATGATAATTGTCTGGTGTGGTAAAAGGGTCACATTGACAAAATGTTGAATATTATGTCAAGGATATTCCGGAATTTAATGACAAGCTTTTCCCATCATTTAAAAACTTTGTCATTTTTTAATTTATTTTAATAGCTTCTTTTTATTCTTTCTTATCCTACATACATCAGACCTGTACAACACATTTGCAACAAACAACAACATAATAACAACAAAAACCAACCCATTTGGGTTTTCGAAAATTTACCCTTCTTGGAATCAGACAGCTAAAATGTAAGGGCTGTTTTTGAAAATAACTTCGATTCTTCCTACTACGAGCGAGGGAACAGTTGCCTCCCCCGAACAGCCCCTATTTAATCCATATGGATCTACAATGAAGGGTGCCCTCCACGCTCTCAACCTGGGCTCTTAGCCGGACATCAACTTCAACGGTTCAACCCTCCTGTGGGCCCGTCTCTGAAGCAGGCATCTCCTGCTACCTGGCCACCCTCTCTTACCCCCCAGGTACCATCGCTTCTTGGCCTGAGGAGGTGGTCAAGAAGCCCTCGCTTCGACTCCAAGGTCACCTGCCAACGTCGACGGAAGGGGTCCACAACGCGGTCCCTGATACTACGGTGGGGGCGAGCCGGTGCGTTGTCTATTATTAAACATGTTCATGACAAATATCCAAGAACAGTTGATATCACCGAGTGAAGAAAATTAAACTCTTTTGTTTCCATTAGAGCAAAAAAAGGTGCAGTAAAAAACGCAAAAAAAAGTGAACTTAACTCGCGTCCCCTACACTACCACCTTAATGATAACGACGCGGTGTATTCCGGGAAAAACTTGTGTGTACACTCGATTACAATTTTTACGACTGGTTTTAAGAGGTTTTTCTGTTTTTCTTGTTTACCCCCTGGCGGTGTAAAAGTAAGCTGCAGGTGCACCGGTCACGGTGGCTTTGTCAATAAACTCTCTCACCTCGTATTCTCCGGCACGTGCTACGCTTGCCTATAAGGCCATGCTACACTCTGACTCAGGGAGTCGAACCGAAATATTTATCGGTTCTGGTTCTAGTTCCACGGAGAGAAAAATTAAAAGTCCTTGTTCTTTTTCGTTTGTTTTTTTATTAAATTCCATTATTTTTTAGCAGCACGCTTTACTACCAGTTCGGGTTGTATGATTATGTACTAATTAATCTAAAGGTTATCATTTATATAGTTATGTAATAGTTACTAATGTCAACTACTTCTATTATCCCCCTCCTTCCCCTCGAAAATATATATATATATAAAGAACAAAATTATTAAATAGTCAATTTTCGAGGGGAAGGAGGGGGATAATAGAAGTAGTTGACATTAGTAACTATTACACTACTACATTACTATTATTATAGATTTATAAATTCTTATATTTATGTACATAAATAAATATATAAAATATGTAAAATCAAATACTGCATAAAATAAGAATTTATAAATCTATAAAAAATCTAATATTGGACAAAAATTAACATATAATATATTATATTTATCAAATAAATCTAATAAGCAAGAATAAAAACCTTAATTAATCATAAAAAAACGGATTAATTTTAAAAGACCTATTATAAGTTCAATCCTAAATGGTTATACTTATAATTATAAAATTAATAAATAAGATAAGTAATCATAAATTAAACTTTACAACACCCTAATAAACTACAGTTAAAAAAAAAGTATTTTCAGTTTAAGTACCACATTGTTTTCTGGTCACTTATTTTAATCCAAAATGTTGGCACATTTACCGCTCTTGGCGTGAAATGCATGTCCATAAAAAAAATATTTTACTGTGACACATGTTTAGAATTTTCAAGTTTTTTTTTAATTCCTAAGTTTATTTACGTAAAGCTTACACTTTTTTGAAATACAATATTGATAAAAGATAAGCATAATACTAAAAGTTTTAAATCATTGTATATTTTAATTTTTTAAATAACATAAAAGTATTTAAATTATTTTTAAATATTTATTTGAAATCATATTTTGTTAAATTCAATCATAAATAGTATAAACATTTGAAATGCATTGATTTTTTTTTAAATATAGTCAACACCGCGTACAACTTTTTCCCCCCAAAAATTAAAAGCTTAAATTTTGGTACCCAGTGCGTGAGTGGAATAATGAGAGTTAAATCAGAACAGTGTAATCAGGCCTAAGTCAATATGAAGACTCCATTCTAAAGAATAAATCGAAAAGTGGAAAAGGAGGGTGGGGAAAGTAAAAAAAAAGGACAACTTTTTCTTCAAAAGATGAAGGTAGGGAAAGGGACTTTTATACACACAAATATAAAAAGAGCTAAATAGTCGGGAGTTTCAAAAGTGTGTTTGCTTATCGTGAAGGTTAGGGCAAGTGCCCTTGACAGACACACACGCACGCACACGTCTCCATCCCCACATTTGGAACGTTTTCTGTAGTCCAATTATCACAAAAAGAGCCTTTTAAAAAATACAAACTTTTTTATTGCGGTAAACATTTATAACACTTTATTATTGTTATTTTATAGGTATTGTTAAAGCCTATTAAAAGTGACAGCTCCAGATCACATGACTTGACGTATGAATACGTGAAAGTAGATCTAGTAACTTTTATAGCTGTCATAATATAAGGCCTTTCCTATGAAAATTGGACTTTTTGGCGTATTTACCAGCAAGCCTTGCCAACTTAACGATACGTAATACGTTACATCAAGGATTGATCATGTTAGCCAACTGTCCGTCCCAATGGTTTGGCTAAAAGCCTGCAGTCCAGGGGTGTACAGCAGTGGTTATCAAACCCAGAGTCGCGACCCAAACGAGGCTCTCAAGGATGTTCCTAAGGGTCACGGGAAAGGCTTGAAAAAAAAATTGCAAAAAATTATGAAGTATTACAACTATTACAAACACTTCATCAAACTAGGACAATGTAAAGAATTACTGCAATTCTGAAAATAGCAACAAAGGTGAAAGTTTTTAAAACCTTNAAAAAAAGAAGCTCTGCTTACCCTGGCGACACTCCACGATACGCCATTGCCGCTGAAGCCCTTTAAGATCATGCCCACAGGCTAGACTAGTATTACAGCCTAACACCCTCCGAATAAATAGGATTAGGTTTGTCTGTAGGGATGTTCTGATACTATTGATGCGATACAAACTTTTCTTTCGATACCAACCTTTAGATATTTCACTAATATCAATACTCTCTGCCCAGTATCAAAATACTTCATTTACCCATTCTATCAAAAATAAGCTTTTATTATTTGATTAACATTTTTGAAGATTAATGTTATTTAAAAAAAAATTGAACCAATGATTGAAAAATATTTTTAGCGGCGTTTCGATACATGTATATTTACATACTTTCGTTTCCATTGTATCGCTATCTCATATCATTTTAAATATTTTTTGTAAGCTATAACTAAGAGAACAGTCAAGTCAAAGTCCTAGATAGTTTCTTTGAAGTTGTAGTGATTTTGTTTTTGTTATCGTTAATCGTACTAGTAAAAGCTCCAACCACGGACCACGTACTTATCCTCAGGGTGCGTAGTACTTTGTGAGAGACTCCACACTAACAGATTGAACTGTCAACCATCCTTATCCTTAATTCCTTAATCCTTACCACTCAGTAGAAGTTGACTCTATTTTAACTTTCTAAAGACTAGTCGTTACGGACTGCCAATCACAGTAAAGTAAGCATGCGCGCGCATCGAAATAAAAGTACTAGTGGTATAATCATAACACTGACACTAACTAGCTCATGTTTTAAATGTGGCCTATCCTGGACGGTTTATCAAAATATGTCGTGTAGGTTAATTTTGTTAATAATTGTTCAGATGTGATATCGTCTGCTTGCACCAAGCTCTAAAAAAAATCTTTTCTGACTTTCTTATTGGTTGGCGTGGTCACGTGAGTACGGATACGGAATGTGTAGACGTGATTTCCATTTCAAAGGACTTAAGGACTTTAAGGATGCTGAGCTTACGGGACTCTGTAGACGGGACTTTAGACTTTGAGGTCAGTTAGTTTGTTTGTTTCTTACTACTGCCTTTATTTTTCTCTTACCAAACAAAAGTATTGATACTGGAAAATATCGATTATTTTCTTCCGATTCAAATCTAGTATCGATACATTTCGTTAACAGCCTCGGTGGCGTAGCTAGCTAACGCGCTAGTTTCGTGTTGAGCTAGACTGCCGTGGACAGGGAGATCGAGGTTTGAATCTCGCTCGGGTGAACTGGGGGGGTGGTTTTTCCCTAAATGATGTTCCACTCTTCCCTCCACGTAAATGTGGGTTCACTTCCTCTATATTCAACCTTACCAATTCCTAACCCACTAGCGTAATTAGTACTCAAGCCTATAACCCGAACGGGTAGTAAGACGTGGTGCTAAGTATTATTATTGTGATTATTATTATTATTATTATTAGATACCTCTCGTTCATTTTGTTCGATACTCAAGGATCGATATTTTTCCATTATCACATATCACTATTTGTCTGTGAGTTCTACTCGAGTAAGCGGGAAGGCGCGGAGGAGTAAAGGGGATTCACTCCCTCCTCGTATTCGGATGACTCTGGATTGAATATCGAAACTACCCCCGGTAGAACCTCCGGGACTCCGCCGTGCGTTGAGGCTGATGTCACGAAACGTCGTGACTAAAAAAAAACGTTCGTACGTTTGTTATACCTCGGAGGCTGATAAAGCGGGTAAGAGGATTACATGGAGAGGATTACATAGTGATCACGATCGCCGATCATGGCTCGGTACACTGGGCGGGTGAGGGGGAGGGGGGGTGCATAAAAATGACGTCGTACCCTACTTCAACCTCGCTAAGCGAGTCACAGTGTAACCGCTTTAGAAGAATTACAAACAAGAGGATTGAAAAAAATAATGTCACTACCGTTAACGTCAATATAATATTATATTAAGGTGCGACAGAAGGGTTTTTACAGTTTTTAAAGTGTTGAAATATGTTCGCTAAAATAAATCAGATATTTCTCCAGTAGCAACATAGAGTTAAGTTTTCTGCACATGCTAATATCAACAGATCTTGAATATTTATCGAGGGTGTCCTGGAATTTTGTCAACAATTTTTAAATAAAGAGAAAAAGTTTTGACAAAATTCCAGGACACCCTTAACAGATATTCAAGATCTGTTGATATCAGCATGTGCAGAAAACTTAACTCTATGTTGATATTGGAGAAATATTTGATTTATTTTGGTCCAAGAAGTGTAATGCTATAAAAACTGTAAAATTACTCGCGCTCCCTTTGGCCGCATCTTAAGGTACTGGACTCGTTCCCGGCTGGGGATAATTCCCATGGTCACCAGGGTTTCATTAATTTGTTTGGGGTTAGGTTTTGAGTGTCTACTGGTTCCACACCCCCATACTCACTATCATCCTCACCTCATCGGGACATGGGAAGAGCCTCCACGCAAAGGATGTACGATTAGTACAACGGTACATTAGTACAAGCTGATCTTTCAACAAACTGAGCTACAGGTTTATGCAGCCCAGATACGCCATTTTTATTATTAATACATTAATACACGATAGATATAAGATATGTTTTAATCTATTTATCGAAAAGTTTGATTGTAAAGTATGTCAACAATGCACACCATGTAAGCCAGTGATTAATATTTATCTTTCATTTCTAATTTTTCTTTTCTTAGCTTTGGCTATAATTATGTTTGGGCTAGTCCATTAGGTTCATGTAACAGATCATATTACATACAATCTTATGTTACTACATTTAATAGGCTTTATTTATTGACGCTGAACAGTAACACGGACATAGAAACACGTCTCAAAGATGTGTTATGAAAATTTAAACGACAGATACCTTCTCCGAATTACACCACTGGAAAACATATCTGAACTATTTTTTGTTGTTGTTGTTAAATTGCTTTTTTTTTATCATGTCTTACTTTCTGTTCAAGTTGTACACATATTTGATAATTATTATAACGGGGTAGGGATTAGAAAGGAAGGATTTTTAGAGGTAATCTACCCGCATTTGCGTGGAAGGAGTATGAGAAACCATTTAGGAAAAAAAACCACCTCAATACACCCCACCGGAATTTGAACCCCGATCTCCCCATCAACATTAAGCCAGTCGAACATTATAGAGTGAGGTTAAACATGTTAATGTTGCTTGAATAAAGATGAAAACATTGTTTAAGATGCATAAAACTATCTTATTTGTCTTAGAATCACGCTATGTTCATTCATAGAGCGCAGTAGTTCTGATATATTATTATTATCATCATCACCGCGTCTTACTACCCGTTCGGGTTATATGCACTTACGCTAATGTGTAATGGTAGGGTGATTGTGAGATGAAATGAAGGACCTACAGTTTAACGTGGGATCCGAACCACGGTGGAGGCCTGGCATTCCCCACATTCACAAGATGTATTGTCAGAGGTGAAGGAAGGGTTTGGTAATCAGATAAATTCGTGCCGGGACCGAGGATTGAACCCCGGCCGCCAGCACAGAAGTCTG
This sequence comes from Timema poppense, assembly GCA_902141375.1. Taxonomy (NCBI): domain Eukaryota; kingdom Metazoa; phylum Arthropoda; class Insecta; order Phasmatodea; family Timematidae; genus Timema; species Timema poppense. Next base: position 71,175 of record CABFOV010003000.1, read on the forward strand.
ACACCTTACCCCTAGACCGCCAGGTCACCTTAGTTCCGATATAGAAACAATGAAAGAAATGTTATTAAAAAAAATGTCTAAAGTGGGGAATTTTGTGAAATACACTTTTTTTCCCCCCGTCGCGTTTTAATTACCGTTTTGGGCTATACGCGTACAAATTAATTACGCTAATGGAGCAAGAATGAGAAAGGTTTAATTTATTTTGTAATTTTGTTTACAACCCGTTAGAGCAGGGGTATCCAACTTAAAAGTGCCCGAGGGTCACAATTTGAATCCAGTGGCGGGGCCGCTTCATAGTAGGCGGGCGGGTTTAAGAAATTATTACTCACGCGGATACACAAGTTATTTTTAAAAGAGTACAAATTAAGCTTATTACTGAATTAACATAAGTTGGACCAGGCCTCCACCGTGGTTCGGATTCCACGTTAAACTGTAGGTCCTCCATTTCATCTCACAATCACTCTACCATTACACATTAGCGTAAGTGCGTACAACCCGAACGGGTAGTAAGACGCGGTGCTAATAATAATAATAATAACATAAGTTGGAGATTTCATGGATTTTTTTTCGCCCACGCAAGTCAACGCTTTCCGTTTATCGACTAAAATCATCAATTTTAATACAATAGATTACTTAAAAAAAACACTTCGTGGGGCGCAAAAAAAGAAAAGAAAAAAAGGCATCGTGAGCCACATGCGGCCCGCGGACGACTAGTTGCAAACACTTGTGTTAGAGGGTTATACAGATATATCTATCTATTACGGTAGTAGAGTGGGGATGAAGACGGTAGAATTTAGAGGAAATATACCCGCATCCGCATGGAAGGAGAGTGGAAGAAATCATNTTTAATACAATAGATTACTTAAAAAAAACACTTCGTGGGGCGCAAAAAAAGAAAAGAAAAAAAGGCATCGTGAGCCACATGCGGCCCGCGGACGACTAGTTGCAAACACTTGTGTTAGAGGGTTATACAGATATATCTATCTATTACGGTAGTAGAGTGGGGATGAAGACGGTAGAATTTAGAGGAAATATACCCGCATCCGCATGGAAGGAGAGTGGAAGAAATCATTTAAAGGGGGAAGAGGGGGTGAAACCACTCTTCAAAACACCAGGCTGGGATTCGATGCCCGACCAGATTAAATGATTTAGAAATATTACCACGCTCCCACCGATGTGGATATAATACATTTTAGCATTAACTTAAAAAATTAATTTTACACAATTTAATCTAGTTCTGTTATCTTTTCTACTTTCTTTGAATAGATAGACAATCTCACCCGGTGATTATTTCACAAGTCTTTCACAATTCAATAACGACGATAAAACTTCATATAAACTCACATTTAAAAAAAAATGGCGATAAATTTAATCATTCAGTAGCGACGATAGAACTCACCCCAAGAGTTGTCAAGCTGAAGGAGATGGGTTAGGGGAGGGCCACATTTCCTTCAGAGGGGTGTGAACCTCCCCCTAGAGGCCTAGAGTAAAGAAGAGCAAGGGGGATGATTTCCACTATATTAAGTGTGTGTTTTTTTTCGCCCTCGAATTTCTTCTCCCTTTTTACGGTAATGTTAAACGGGTTTCTCTAGATCTTGGGGTTGGGAGGGGAGAGGGGGGATATTCCAGATGACGCTTGCTCTGTTTACACTACAAACTTCTGCTACGCACATCTTTACTTGTGCGTGAATGTGCGTTTTGTTCCTGCGTCGAAACAAGTAACACAATAAATAGTATGTTTGAAGTAGAATAAGTGGCGAAAATATTATTTAAATTACAATATATATATATCACACTATTGTTATTATTATTATTATTATTATTATTATTAGCACCACGTCTTACTACCCGTTCGTGTTACACACACTTACGCTAATGTGTAATGATAGGATGATTGTGAGATGAAATGAAGGACCTACAGTTTAACGTGGGATCCGAACCACGGTGGAGGCCTGGTATTCCTCACATTCACA
>CABFOV010003001.1:0-22500 GCA_902141375.1 Timema poppense
GGTTGCTTTTTACAGAAAGGACGGACATTTTGCTTGTTACTTTGGGATGTACTCTTTTCTTGTTAACGAATGAAGAAGCGTGTTGTGGATTTCATAAAAATATTGCAAGTTATTTGTTACAGATGGGAGAAACAGGTTGCAGATGATAGTAAAAAAGGTAGGTTTATTTAACAGCAATTGGTGGTTGGTTGTGGATGACAAAAGAAAAGTGCAGGTTGCTTATTCATAATAAAAATGCTGGTTGCTGTTTACAAAGCATGGGGCTGGTTGCTCGTTACATTTAGCAGGGGTATGTTGGGGATGACAAAAGAGAGGTGCGTGTTGCTTGTTACAGAAGCGAGGAACTGGTTGCTGATGACAGACGAGAATTAGGTTGATTCTTACAGAAGGGAGGTACTTGTTGCTGATTACAGAAAATAAATAGGTTGCTTGTTACAGAAGAGAAGTAGGTTGCTTGTTACAGAAGCGAGGGGCTGGTTACTTATGACTTAAGATAACGTGCAGGAGGTTTATTAGTGGAAGGTGAGTATGGTTGGGGATTACAAAAGAGAGATAGTTTTTTTGAGAAGATTTCTCGTACCAATTTACCCCAGCTGGTATCACCAACATACATACTAGAATATAAATCATGGTTGGAAATGTATTATGTAGGAAGATTAATTAGACAGCAGATGATGGCATGACCAGGACATGAAACATCAATTAAAAACCACAATCACAATAGTAATGTTGAATATTATCTGTAATGTAATACCAGTCAGGTTTTTATCTGTGTTTGATATTTCCTCTAATTCCTTTACCCCCCTCTAACGCTTCAATCCGATTCTCATTATTCGGATTAACTCATTTGGCCTATACAACTGAGTGACTTTACCATACCACAAACACGATCAAAATAGATTATTTTATTACATCAATGAAATTTTTTTATTTGTATCAATGTAATTATTGTATATATTAACACCCTTATTAGCATTATTGCGTGCCATTACATTAAATCCATATGGATTGTTTAATTTAGATCATCATAAAAAACTGTAACCCAGAAATGGATATATATAATATTATGTATGTTTAATCAGTGAATGTGTCNAACGATGCCTTTTGTTCACAGAACTACTAGTATAAACCCGCTTTGGTGCCATATGGTCTAAGGCACTATTTTCACAATAGATTACATTGCTGATGATGGGGAGATCGTAGTTCGATCTTAGTCAAGTGCACTGAAGGTGGTTTTTCCTAAATGGTTTTCCACTCTATCTCTCTAGACGCAAATTCAGGTACTAAGATTTGTTTTAAGCCCTTTCGTGCCAACCGTCTGGACTATCTGCATATTTACAATAATGTGGTATAATTGAGGAAGGCAGCATTTTGTGTACACGTGCCCACATTTGTGGGGGGAAATATTTGAAAACCATTCAGCATAAACATCCTCAGATTTGAAGTCCAACACACACATCGATGAAAAATAAGACCGTCCTAGGTTAGTATCTTAGCCCGTATTCCCAAATATATTTTACATCTTTGTTAATTAACTATAGCTCACTGGACCAATAGTTAAATCCTTTGGCCAGTTTGAGCTAGCTAATTTGCACTAACTTTATGACATAATAGCTCGAGAGTTCACTACCCAATATACCACTTATCCTTATCTTGAGCTACCTATATTCAGTCCAACTCATTACACCCTATTCTAAGCTAGCCATATCCAGGTCATCTTATTATATCCTATCACCCTCTTGAGCCAGTTATATCCAGTCCACTTCACTACACTTTATCCCTATATTAAGATATTTTTATCCAGTCCTTATCATTACACCCTATCCCTATATTGAACTAGCTATACCCAGTCAACCACACTACACCCAATCCTTATATTTAATTATCTCTATCCAGTCTACCTCATCACACCCTATCACTATCTTGAGCTAATAATATTCAATCCACTTCATTACACCCTATTTTTATCTTTAATTAGTTATATTGCCAGTCTACTTCATACACACCCTATCACTATCTTGAGCTAGTTATATCCAATCCACTTCATTACACCTTACCCCTAACTTAATTAGTTGTATCCAGTCTACCTCATCACACCCTATCACTATCTTGAGCTAGGTATATCCAATTCAATTCATTACACCCTATCCCTATCTTTAATTAGTTATATCCCGTCTACCTCATCACACCCTATCACTACCTTGAGCTAGTTATATCCAATCAACTTCATTATACCCTATCCTTATCTTTAATTAATTATATCCAGTCTACCTCATTACACCTTATCGCTATCTTGAGATAGTTGTATCCATTCCACTTAATTACACCATATCCTTATCTTAAGATAGTATCTAGTTCAACTTAATGCCCCATATATCTATCTTGAGCTAATTATATTTAGTTAACCTCATTAAATCATACACTTATCTTTAATTAGTTATCTAGTCAACCTCACTAAACCCTACCTTATATTTAATTAGGTATATCCAATCTATCTCATTAAATCCTGCATTTTTCATGTCACTTATAATGTTATCCTCCCATCTTCGTCTAATATAGTCTTAATTGTATCTCTCCATTAGGTTTACAAGTCAATATCCTGAATAGTGAACATTGTTCTAGTTTCTTCCATTCGCGCTACATGTCCTGCCCATTGTAATCGGCGAGATCTGATTGTTCTAGCAATGTCCAGTGATGTGCACAAGGTAAGTAACTCTTAATTACGTAAACTACTCCACTCTCCACTATATTCGTCTTCTTTTAAACTAAATATATTCTTAAGTACTTTATTTTCTAACATAATAGTCTTAATTGTCTCTCTCCATTAGGTTTACAAGTCAATATCCTGAATAGTGAACATTGTTCTAGTTTCTTCCATTCGCGCTATATGTCCTTCCCATTGTAATCGGCGAGATCTGATTGTTCTAACAATGTCCAGTGATGTGCACAAGGTATGTAACTCTTAATTACGTAAACTACTCCACTCTCCACTATATTCGTCTTCTTTTAAACTAAATATATTCTTAAGTACTTTGTTTTCAAACATTCTATATTTCCTTTCGTCATGTTATAAGTGCATTTCATTATTTAAATCTATTGGTAAACTAGTTTAACTGTATTTAAAACAATTTACATTTTGTTATTCAAAGTTATTGATTTGAACTACCTCAAATATATAGTGAATAGTACCACATGATTGGGTGGGTAAATATAAGTTGAAAACACTATTTACAAAAAAATATGTTCTTCCCATACCTTTCGAGAAAAACAACATTACACTTAGAGAAACATGATGTTAACGTTGTGCTTGAAACTTACTTCAAACGTATATGTTTGTTCACATTAGGTGTTCAAAAGTTGATACTCACGTGGCTATGGGATGCTCCAAACGGCGTGTGGGTTTTGTGTTCACATGGCAAAGTACGTTGACGTCATCAGTAGTAAGAGCCTCATGGATTCGTGCCACTGTGGTGGGTCATCAGGTGGTTACAAAGTGCTTTGAGATAATTCCATAAGAACAGATAGAGTTGTTCGAGTTCCAATGACCTTGGTGGCCATTTCACCTGCCCCCATGCCCGATACACTGGTTGGGGCTGACTTCATTGAGTAGTCACCACAAGTGTGCCCCATAGTGTGCAGGGGTGCCGTCACACTGATACCACATCCTCGGTCGCACGTTCTCCAGCATCCCAGGTAAAACCAGCGTCAAGGAACAGACGGTGTATGTTGGAATGACAACGATCTGGTAGCAAATATGGGCCCACAATCGCAGCCCCGACAATGCTAGCCCATATATCACCGCTGTATCAATATTGATACGCACGAATACAAAAGGCGTGTGAGCTAGCACTTTCTCACAGATGATTGTTATGGGTGTTAGTAACTCCCTCACGTATGAAACAGGCTTTAACCATCTTCAGTGTGGGGCCAGTGAAGTCCGGAGTCACGGCCTGCTGCTGCTTCAGCCACTGGCAACACTGTACCTGGCGAGGCAGATCACAGCCACTGGCAACACTGTACCTGGCGAGGCAGATCACAGCCAATGGCAACACTGTACCTGGCGAGGCGGATCATCCAGTAGCAGATGCTTTGTTTCCCTATAGTGGTATGGGTGTGTTCCCTCATCGCGCAACATCTGCAGAGCTTACCCTTGTTCCACGTGCATAGCTTGTGCTACATTTCGAGAGCTACGCGCTGGCTGCTGTTGGAAGGAGGTTATTAAAGCACCTTCAACACCTGCGCTCTGTACGTTGCGTGGCCGTCCTGTATCCACTCGTTGGGATGGTCCCATTTAACCCGTTTTCTGGATACGTTGTTCTAAATGGCGAAACATATTCATGCTTGAATGACGTCTTCCGGGGGAAGCGATGAGCATACAGGTCACCTGGTGGTCTAGGGGTAAGGTGTCAGACTTCTGTGCTGGGGGTCCTGACAAGACGTGTAATAATCACCACTTAAGAATGTGGGGAATTCCAGGCCTTCACCGTGGTTTGGATTCCACGTTAAACTGTATGTTCTCCATTTAATTTCACATTCACCCTACCATTACACATTAGCGTAACTTGCGAATAACCTGAACGGGTAGTAAGACGTGGTGCTAATAATAATAAGCATACAACCACACCACAGGTCCGGCTTGGCTGTGAGATACTCCCATAGCCATTGCCATATCCTGGTAGTTTAAGCGAGTGTAGTTCATTGCTGCTTACACAATATCGACCTCGCGTTTATGTCTACGTCAGGTGACTATGAAATTTCAGAAACAGTGTTGACACACCACACCTTTCTGACTTCAATGTCGTTTTTTTTATGGTAAGAACGTATCTTTTTGCAAAGAATGTGTTCGCCTTGTATTTACCCACCTACTTCACCGTGGTTTGGATTCCACGTTAAACTGTATGTTCTCCATTTAATTTCACATTCACCCTACCATTACACATTAGCGTAATTGCGAATTACCTGAACGGGTAGTAAGACAATAATAAGCATACAACCACACCACAGGTCCGGCTTGGCTGTAAGATACTCCCATAGCCATTGCCATATCCTGGTAGTTTAAGCGAGTGTAGTTCATTGCTGATTACACAATATCGTCCTCGCGTTTATGTCTACGTCAGGTGACTATGAAATTTCAGAATCAGTGTTGACACACCACACCTTTCTGACTTCAATGTCGTTTTTTTATGTTAAGAACGTATCTTTTTGCAAAGAATATGTTCGCCTTGTATTTACCCACCTAATCATGTGGTACTGTCCGTATCCACGAGTTACTAGTCATCCTGTATGTATATATGTAACTGTTAGATCGATAAATCAGGTTAATATACATAATTACCGGATTGTATGTATAGTAACCAACAGTTCCGATGAATGTGACACATTTTTCATGGGATATTCAAATTATTCACATTATTTATTTAGCACCGCGTCTTAACTATCTGTTTGGGTTATACGTTTAGGTACTAATACGCAAATGGATTAGGAATTGGGAAGGTTGAAGTTAGAGAGAGTGAACCCGTATTCGCGTTGAAAGAGATTGTAAAATTATTTAGGAAAAACCACCCCCATTCACCCGACTGAGATTCAAACCTCGATCTACCCGTCCTTGGAAGTCTAGCTAAACCTGACTAGCACGTTAGCTAACTACGCCACTGAGATGTGTTTGTTCACATTAACATTATTATGTATAATAACCAGCAGCCTCTGGTTAAATTGATAAATCTCACGTTTATGTACGTTTGAACCTGGCTGAGTCCCTATCTGAGTCATACGTGGTTTTATTTAGTGCTGGCGTGTGATATTTTCTTGATATTGAATCTGTTCATTTAACCTAAACCTAACATAACCTAACCTAGCCAAATCTAACCTTTCTTAACCTTCTGAATGTTATAATTTATCACTTCATCCAAACAGGTTTTATGGAAAATAATTGGTTAGAGTAAAAAATTGCATGCATTTAACCACATGAATCATCCAAACAGCTTTTGTAATGTCAAATGATTGGTTAAAATAATAATTTGCATTCATTTAACCACATTAATCACTAATATAGTTTGATTTCAAAATAATTGTTCATTATGCATAATGACTAATTTATTACTTTTACGGTAACATATACATGAATAATACAGCAATATGTATGTATATAAATAAAACAAATCTTATAACATCCAACTGAAAATTATGATTAAACTCGCTTGGTAAATAAAGTTGAAGGAACTATTTAGTAGTCGTCAAAATAATATATAGCCAAACATTTGGCCCTAGCATTTATTATAATACTATACGTGATCTCTAATCCTAGCAAACCCTAAATTAACCTCTATGCCATCATTGTTTTTATATTATCTTTTATCAATGAACCGCCATTTTCTAAATACTCTATAATCTATTATAATCCTAGATTTTCTGACTTGACAACCAGTGTGGTGCTCGCTATCATAGCCTGATGGCTCAACAATGGACGTGCCAATTAGTGACGCGCTTAGGCGGAAGTTAGGAACAGGTAAAACATCGGAAGCATCGTTCCGACCGTGCGAGAATTGTAGAGCAAGTTCCTGGTTCCGTAGCTATACTTCCGGGCTCTGAACGGTGTTTTCGTTCCATTGTTGTTGAATAGAATATACAAAAATGACAACGATGAGTGTGACAAAAGAGTTTTATTTAGTTGTTAAAATAAACACGAGGATATGGGTTATGGGGTGGGTAGTATAGTTATGGCTACAACATATGAATAACCAGAACATTATATAAATCATATTTATATCTTAGAAGAAAATATTAGTAGGCTATTGACGTAAATATTTACTACATTACTTAATTACTCTATGGCACTACGCACTTACAAAAGCACTACACCAATCTCTATATTGAGATAGTTCTATCCAGTCCACCTCACTACACCCTAATTGTACATTGAGATAGTTCTATCCAGTCCACCTCACTACACCTTAATTGTACATTGAGATAGTTCTATCCAGTCCACCTCACTACACCCTAATTGTATAGTGAGATAGTTACATCCAGTCCACCTCACTACACCCTAACTATACCTTGAGCTAGATATATCCAACCCTTCTTTGCATTCTATCCCTCCCAGGTCTATTCTAATGTTATCCTCCCAGCTGTATCTAAGTCATTCAAATGGTTTCTTCTCATTGGGTTTGACAGTCAGTACCCTGAATAAGGTCTTAGAATCTTCCACTCGAATTTCACGTCCTGTAAACCGTAATCTGCGAAATTTGACTATCCTAACAATGTCTTGTGTACAGGTTAGGTAACTCATCATTAGGTAACTTCATTCATTCCCCAAATTATTTATTGTTTTTTGGACCAAATATCTTCCTAAGCACGTTGTTTTCGAACAACCCAAATTTGTTTTCGTCCTCCAAGCTAGGCGTCCACGTTTCACAGCCATAGAGAACAACCACTAAAGTTAATGTTTTATATATTGTTAGTGTTACATCCCTTGAAATCAGGTGAGATGACAACTACTTATTGTCCAAGTAATAACGTGCATTTCCCGTATGTATTATTTTCCCTAACTCCACTCTAAGATCGTTATTTCTAGATAGATTTGTGTATAAGTATTTAAACACCTTAACTACATAAAATAATATAGTGTTCACGGTAATCTTTATATTATCATCCTATTCCAATTATTATTAAGCATTAAAATACATATACAAATAGCCTATAAAACTGCCTCGGTAGTTGCATCCTCTAGAGCGTCACTCTCGTAATGGACTGAACTGACGATTAAAGGGAGATGGGGGTTGAAATCTCTTTCAGGTGTACTTAGGATGGATATGCCAAAGTGTTTTTCTACTCTCTTCCCACTCAAATATGGGTACACTTTCTATTAATTTAAAATTATCCATCGCTAACATGTTATATACATGCGTATTTCCGGAACGGAAATCAACACGCGGTGATAATATTTTAAAATAAAATATTTGCAAAAACATCAGTGTTTGCGTTTTATTTCTCAGATATATTACATGTAGAGAAAGTATTTTGATTTTCAAACAAATCAAACTTGAGATTTTGATGCATCTCGACTTTTCGTGACCCCTCCAATCCTAAAAGATTGTTATTGAATTTGCGTCTGTCTGTCTGTACCTCCAACTAGAGCCTAAACTATTTTACCGATCAGATTAAAACTTGGTATCTACGGTTTCCATAGAGCTGCTCCGAGGAATTTTTGTATTTGCATATCTAACCCTAAAATTAAGGGTAGATAGTTTACTGAAGGGAAAAGACAGAAAAAGTCAATTTTCTTAAAATCGGCTCTAACTATTTTGATTAAATTTAATTTCTACACATTTATAAAAATTTCAAACAAAATAGATACTCTCAATATTTTGGCAAAATGACTTTAAGGGCTCCGGTAGGATGCGTAAATTATAATTTTTTTCATATCTCAGAAACTATTTGAAATATGAAATTACTTTTCATTAAAAATATGAAGATCTATTTACTATACAAATATTTTATTCAAAGCATACTTTTTCAAACCAATAACTTTCAAGCTATACGCAAATAGTTATACTTTTTAACTTTTCGAACACAAAAGGTAAAGTATTGCGTCCGTAAAAAAATCTAACCTGAAATGTTTATGGATGGATGATTCATGAGAACCCTAAAAGAGTTCTTTGCAATGCCATCTGTCTGTGTGTCTGTTTAAACTTAAAATTAAGAGTGTTTAATAAAGTACAAAAAGATAAAAAATCAATTTTCTCAAAATCGGCTCTAACGATTTTAATTAAAATTCGTATCTAGGCATTGATTAAGATTTTAAACAAACTGGCTATTTTCATTTTATCATGTAAATGAATTTAGTGTACTTTAGGGAAACTGAAATTTCCGTATATCCGCAACTATTTAAGATACTAAATAACTTATCATTGCAAAATTGTAGTACAATTAAAAATATTTTTATAGAAATATATTTTTAATAAATCCAACAGTTTCTGAGATATTGGAAAATATATTAATACAATTTTGTGAGCCTTAGTTGTAAAGAGATACTACTTAAGTTTTAACGCTATATTTCCCCAATGTCAGAGTAGTTAAATAAATGTAAGTCTCTCAAAAATTTATGTTATTTTTCCTTAAATCTCTTAGGAGAAATTTTCGCACAATGATCTATCTCCATTTAAGACACAATGGTCAATATTTAAACTTTTTAATGGTCAAAATTTATAAATAAGGAATTGAATAGCAATGCGATGACATAAAGATTTGTAACACCTAATAAAAGGTCGAAAATTTTAGCTAGAATTCGAAATCTTAATACGAAGTGTTGAGCCTTGTGGACCCAACATTGATCTTTTTTATCGGTCCAAACATACAAATAAGGACATTAATTATTTAAAAATAAAATTCTAAAATGTATAACTTGGATTCAAAAAGAGTTTTACATAAGTATAGTGCAATTTATACTTGGGTTCGTTAGTGTATATTATTTCGTTTCACATATACTACGAGTCTTGAGTAAATATCTCCATTATAAATAATAGCGTGAGAAAGTCCGTGTGGAGTTCTGTACCATTTATTTTGTATAGTTAAATAAGTATTTTATTATAACGTTTATCATCAAGACTTGTAGCGGCTTTACCTAAGTGGTGGTAATAAGTAAGGTCGTGTAAAGTAAATACACCTGCTTAAGATTTAGAATAGGGTAGTAACTACAGTTGTAAGAAACTCCCTTGGAGTAAACTATTATTATATGTGCGTGTCTAGGGAGGCCTCTATTTAAACATACAAACCACGATAGCATTTATATTTTTATTGATTTCTTTACGTCCAAATCCTTGTAGCCACTGATACGGCTACAAAGTAAAAAGTAGTACATCTGAATATTATGTCTAACTTTATTGAAATAAATAAATCGAATTATCATAATATTTCATTGAAAATATCTTATCTTACATTAATTATTTACAAAATTTACTATTATGAAATACTATCGTATCGGCGGCAATGCAGAATAAAAAGTAAGTTTCATCTAGTCTAGTTTATCGGTGACAGGGAAGTTAGTGTTTAAATTTAGGCTGAGTGTATATTGTAGAGGGTTATAACTTCTAAATGTTTTCACCCTTTCCCTTTACATAAATGTGAATACATGTCCAATCAGTTCCAACTTCTCTATTATACGAGCATACGCGCCCTAATGGTTGTGTTGGACTCATTGCTGACCAGCATCACGGTATAACCCTAAAACCGTTGGGTTTCTGTTTCTCCCTGTTGAATGGAATTAGTAAATATATTTATATCGTTACCCAGATTTGTATTTTGGTGATCGGATGCTCTAAGCACTCCCAGCAGATATACTCTAGGGCTGGTGTAACCGTTACTAGGCGAGAGGGGGTTGTAGGAGGGAAAAAAGGGACTTGATCAATGCTGTAATAATCACCCCGCAGAGGTAAGTCAATTATTGTTCCCCCTTCAATTGGGACATTTTGCCTCCGGGATAAAGTGCTTCAAGTATCGTGTATTTTCGGTTGATTTTGTTTAATCTGGCCAAGATTGCCTAATGGGTCTGTATATTGAAGGCAGGGAATAACTAAATATCCACAATAATTAGTAGGAAATTATATAAACAAAAAAACACATTTAATTTTCAAAAGATTAGAATGTATTACAAATATTGTTTCATTAAAACTATTATACAAATATTGTGGGGATAATCTTCAACATTAAGACCGGAATCCGGCTAAGCGACCTTCAACTCAACGTAACATTATGTTTAATGATATTGAACAGAAAACATTATATTCGGTGCTGTGTAATGTGGTGCGACCGTCAACTCTACACATGGTCTCCTTGCAACAATCGGGTGGTACAGCCCTCTCAGTCGACACATCATTCCACTCGCAAGTGTGACAGATCACACGTATCAAAGATATTTTTCAGCCGTAGCAGTTGCTCATGACTACGCGAGAAATGTTATATAAAAAGTCACATTAGGTAGAGTAGCATTTCCTAACCTGGGTGACACCACCTTCCAAAGGAGGTGCTACGGGAGATTTTAGATTTTAATAAATATTACTGAAATATTATTGAATTAATAAGCAGCATGAAGTACTCGTATTTTCCTGTTCACCTTTCATAATACGTGGAGGTCCCACTATCCCCAACCAGAGGGTCAACGTCCCAAATTGCCAACAATGGATGACTCAATTCCTTGCCCAGTGAGGATGGGAACTACCATTATAAATGATCAAAGAAATATTTAGGTTTCTATTAAATCTCTCTACCTGATTAGGGGCAGGGTTATGCGGACTAGTAGTTACATGTTTAATTCCCCACGCAAAACACATGTTATGAAAAACCTTGGAAAGAAAACAGGGTCCATTATCATTTACTATCTTTTGGGGAGCACCAAAAATCGCCCACACACTATCAGACAAGGCTTTAACGGTGGTCAAACCTTTCATATTCCTTAGAGGGATAGTAACTAGAAACTTTGAAAACCCCTCAATGAGATTAAGAACACAGGTATTCCCATTGTTAGAACGAGTGATGGGTCCCACGAAGTCTACAACACAATATCCCACGGGCTATGAGCGACATCTGCACGAGTGTTCTAAAGGGCTTGGCTCCTAAACACCCATCACACTTCCTAATCAACTGTCTAACATTTTTATACATATTGGGCCAAAAAAACTCTTTGCCAATCTTACGTTGCGTTTTGAAAATTCCCAAGTGGCCTCCAAAGATGGAATTATGAAAGTATCTAAGGATCATATCCCTTAATTTAGAGGGAACAAAAATCTTTCTACCCTTGTTGTTCTTACCCCGCATGCATAGAAAGTCTCTATGAATAAGAAAATGTTCTACATTATCACCACTACCTAAGCGATCAATAATCTCCCTACAATAGGGGTCTTCCAGTTGATGTTGTCTTAAGGACACAAATGATTCCTGGACAGTACTAAATACATTTAAATTAGAAGGGTTAATGCAAGTAAGTATAGGGAACAAGCCCTCTCTTATACGTGTTAAAACATCGGCAACTACGTTATCTTTCCCTGAGACATGTACAGTAGTAAATTTGAATTGAGACAATCTTAAAACCCAATGGCCATTCTTACCTAATTGTTTCGGGTGATTAAACATTCTAGATAAAGAACTATTATCTTTATACAAAACGAACTCGCTTTGCTCCAGATAATATGCAAACTTATCAATACCAAATATGCATGCAAGGCATTCCTTTTCATATGAACTGTACCTCTTCTGAGCCTCATTTAAAGAGTTGCTCGCAAAAGCTACCGGAAGCAATCCTTGAGGATATCGCTGCGAAAGGACAGCTCCAAGGGCATAAGATGAAGAATCTATCTTAAGTTCAAATGGAAGCGAAAAATTAGGCATTCTTAATACCTTAGGGGACACCAAATGTTGCTTGAGTTCAGAAAATGCAGATTTTTGTTTGTTTCCACAGACAAATTGGACACCATTCTTTTTAGCTGGTTTAACGGGGCCGCTAGCTCCAAAAAAGAATGAATAAACCTCGAATAATAGGCACACATCCCCACAAAACGTTAAACTTATTTTAAATTCTTGGAGGCTAGGAAGTTAACTATAGGAATAATCCACTCTGGGTCTACAAGGATATTTCCCTTAGAAATTACATACCCCAAATATTTAATACAATCTGTGCCCCACGTCACTTTATCCGGGTTCACAGTTTGACCTGCCTCTCTAAGGCGCTGCAAAATTAATCTGACATGTTTATTATGCTCTTCTAATGACTGACTATACACACAGATATCGTCTAAGTCATTAAACATAAATTTGAATTTAAAATCTGCCAAAATATTGTCTAAAATTCGACTCAATGCCGCTCCTCCACACGTAATACCGAGAGAGACCCTATTATACTCATAACAGCCCAAGGGGTTACAAGAGCTGTATAGTGCTTATATTCCTCAGTAAGTGCACACTGAAGAAAACTAGCATTCAGGTCTATTAAACTATAGACCTTCGCCCCCTCCCCCCTAAATTTTTAAAAGCACTTTCAAAAGTAGGCATCGGTTAGGAATAAAAAATAATCTGGTTTTTCATTTTCCTATAGTCGACTATCAGTCTGTGTCCGCCATTTTACTTAGGGATTATAAATGCAGGGCTAACATATGCAGAACGGGATGGTCGTATAATATCCTTATCGAGTAGATCCTGGACTAGTTATCTAAAAGCGTTTAATTTAGGTGGTGAACAAGAATAGGATTGAGATCTTACAGGTTTATAATTAGACAAAGAAATGTGATACGGAAATACATCACTTTTTCCCCACTTAGTGGATGTAGTAATATGAGAAACTTTGTAAAGTTGCACTAAGCTCACTGGGTGTATTACTGATTAAAATGCTCTTATGATCGTTTTCCAATTTCTAAAATTTAATTTTACCACTGGGGTTAAATTTAAAATAAATACTATTCTTCAAATCAATTTGTGTATTTTCCTAGACGGGAAATCTATGCCTAATATCACATCATATGGTAAATTATCAACAACAGATAAATACTTTTTCCATATAAATCTCTTAACTTTAATAGTACAATAAATATTTTTATTTATTTTGAGTGTGGTTCCATTAGCAATGGAAAAATATTTAGTTTCAAAATGTTTATCATCTGAACAATTCAAGTAAGGTCATTTTTGAATAAAGTTATAATTTATGAAGAAACAACTTGCTCCAGTGTCAACAAGTGCACAACATGAAACACCATTAATATTAATATTAATGATTGGATCCAAGGTACATGGAATGATCTTGCGGTTCCCAGCTAAGCTTTGCCTTGTCTGGTGTACTACTAGTTTTTTGACCTACACTGACTTTTGTAGTGACCCATTTGTCCACAATTAAAACACTTAATTGATTACGTATTGTTCTTTTGGTGTAAATTAGCTAAATTTTGAGTTTGAAACATCTGGGGTTTAGAACCTTGTGTTTGGGAGGGTTTATTGTAACTGTAATTTGTATTAGAATTACTATCCATAGTAGGTAGAGGGTTATAAATTAAATATTTTTGCTCCGCTATCATCGAACTTTCTATCTGTGAGACTAATAAATGTAATTCTGTCATTGAAGATGGCTGTGAGACGAACACAAAATGTCAGTCTTGTTAAATGTTTAACATTTTCAAGAATAGTTATAACAATCTCTCTTCTAACGTGAGTTCTAACTTTAGCCGCATCTGAGACCGATATTATGAAATTGCGGAATGATTCTTGCGGTATCTGAAACCTATCCACAAATTGAGCGTTTAAACTAGCTTTAGCTCTAAATAGGATTAAGATGTTTAGAATTTTATGTCTACAGTCCTTCCATGATAGACTCTTATTTAAGCACTCGACTAAAAGTTTCGTTAAATATCCACTTGTCTTGCTATATCAAATTATTAACTATCGGTATCAGGGAGTCTCGAAACGTCAACATTTATTATCATAGTCTTGAGTTCAATTTCTTGACGATCACAATACAGCTTTCTCCGAGGGGTCGAGAGAGAGTAATTAACCTAACGGTACAGCACTATACCAACAGATGCCATTTATTTTAATTGTTCTGTATCCATGATCCAGGTCCAACCGCTTTTACTTTATCTCTACCGTTCGGAGAGAGAAGTATTGGGATTATCAAAAATACTGAACTCGATATTTTGATAACTGTTGACGTTTCATAACCCCCGAATCAAAAAAAGTGCGTTTTGCGATGCTGTCTATCTGTCGTTATATTTGTTTGTATCTGGTCCTAGAGCTGTAACCACTCTACCGTTCGGGCTAAGACTTGGTATCAAGGGTGTCCCTGAGAGGTTCTTGTAATCTGATGCCCAACCCTAAAATTAATGGTAGTTTACAGTACTTAAGGCTAAAAGGATTTAAAATCGATTTTTTTCAAAATCAGTCTCAACGGTTTTGATTAAATTTTATATCTAGGCATTGTTTAACGTCACAAATAAAATGGCAACTCTCGTTCTCCCACTAAAACTAATTTAAGGGCACCTTAGAGAGGTGGAAATTTTCAATTTTGATCGTATCTCCCCGCCTATTTAAGTCTTATCATTAGTAAGTTGTAGTAGGCCTACTATAAGAAATTTAAAACTAATTTATTTTGTAATATATATTTTTTCAAACTAATAGTTTCTGAGTTATAGGCAAACGTATATATTTTTCTATGGAACACTTTGAAAAGTGAAATTGTTTGTTATTCTTTTAGGTGTGGAGATGATCTTATGTTCTCAATGTTTCTGTATAAGTATATAATATTATTTCATGTATGATTGTTAGTGAAGTGTTTATAAAATAATGTAGGCTTATAATATATAGTTTTATAAATTTTATTTGTTTTTAATAAATATGCCTATTTTAAGATAAACGAGAAAGAATGTCTGTCTGGTGCACCGGACTATTTATTTCCTTCAATTTTTTTAGTTTCAAGAGTGCATCTCCATTTCCCATCCTCTCATTTTGGGGTTTATAATATACAGTACTTCTAATTTTCAGAATCAATTTTAATTTTAAAAATATATTTGGTTATAGCATGTTGGTTTTATATATTTAAAATGAGAGTTAATATTTTGTTTTAAATTATGAGTTTTCTCGTTTCTCAGAATGTTGTGGGAATATCACAAAATATTAGATATATTTGTATGTCAAGTCCTCTCTCATTCATTTTCTCAAGAAAACAAGATACGACATTTTATTTTAAATCTTAAACTGTTCCTAGGTGGGAGTTTTAATCAAAATTGTCCAAGCGTATATCTAGAAAGTCGATATTTTCTCATTTTTAACCTGAGTTAAACTACCCAGAATTTTAGGGATAGATATCTAGATCTAAAATTACTACAGGAAAACCTATGAAAATTTAGAGACTAAGTTTCAGGTGGATCGACTTAAAGTCCTCAGCTTTAAAATAATGAACAAACAGACAGCTTTGCAAAAAACACTTTTTTGGTTTAGGGAGTCTTGAATTATCCAGTCATCAATATCTCAATAAGTTTTTTTTATCCTCACAATGAGTTAGATCTCCTGGGGCTCACGATAAAGTAAAATCTGTTGTGTCTAACTTAATTTTTTTTATGGTTTTCGTTGATTGTTCTTATTATAGACATCTGACAATACAAAGATTAATGTTTTGTTGTACACCATTCCTGTCAGATACATCCACATATCTACACGAATGGGTTAGTGATGAGGAAATATATCATATTTGCATGGAACAAGAATAAAAATCAATTCAGGCAAAAATCCCCTGACCGGATATAAAATTCAGACCTTACCACCCCCAACTAATACAACTATAAGAGGTTCACCTGATTATCTCAAATCCATCCGCACTCGAGCCTTCTCCTATATGAATATTAAAGCCAGGTCCACACTTGTATCAGATCCTCGTATTTTATCGACGATGCGATAACGAGAGCGATACGCTTATCAAAACCTCTGAGTCCAGCTTCTAGTCGGTATTTTGTCGTCACATTGAAGGGAGATGCGTGGTGATACGATGTCCTGTGCGGCTCTGGATCAAACATCGTCGTGGGTCACGTTTTACCAGATCAGTTCTCTTATTCCACTGCGCATCATTAATGCGACCCATAGTTTATATTGGTGACCATGAGTATCGTCCTCCCTCCATCCCTGATTACGACGGGAATACGATACAATTGTGAACTTGGCTTAAATGCAACATACTTATCTACAATTTAAAAGTGTCCCTTATTGCGAGACGAACGAGGAGAGACTATCAGGGGATGAGGATTAGATTCCTGGGTCCATATCTTCATCTCCCACTTAGATATATCAAAACAGGTCCTGACTGTGATTCATTTATAATATTCTTTAAATTGAAAAATAAACACAACTTGATACCTAGGTTTGTTTTCCGTGTCAAGGTTCCATTTTTCAATTTATAAGATATGATAATGAGATGCAGTTATAACCATAGTTGATTCAATTCATTTTCTAGTTAAGGTTACATTTAAAACACAACTTTATTGATCTACTTTGGGAATTAGGTAAGTTTAAATGAGATATTTAAAAGTAGGAAGTCGTTAAATAAAATATATCCCACAGCTAATTATTTAAATGACAAAATCATTTTCAAACATCATGGAACTATTGAAACGTTTGGCCAACTCATAAATCTCTATTGAATATAATTATACTATATTGTTTCACCTCCTTTATATCGTTCCTTCCTAATATAATGATACATAATATTGTGAATCTTAAATTGCCTAAGCATTTATTGTCCAAGTATTGAATATTCTTCCTTTCAACTAAATTATCTAAATCATCAAATTGTTTTAAAACAATGAATCTAAAATTTGAGAGTGTAAAGCTTTACGTTATGATTATGCTTTCTCGGTTATAATTTAATCATTCAATTTGTAAGGTATTACATTATTATTGAAAGTATGTAATTTACTTGAGACAAAGAAAGACTAATGAAGTGTCCCCTGGCTTATTTAAGCAAGCCGTACTACAGATATGTTAGGAGTTTTGCTTATATAGTCTTATCTCATGGTGCTTCCACAAAGAAAGCAATGTGCCCCTGTGTTTCCAGAAACTACCCGTCATACACACCTGTAAGAAACATCGCTTTTAAATTCACACGGCGCTACCAATCTGCAAGAAGATGAGTTTGGTCACGGCCGTAATTAGGAGTGTTAACTTTGACTTAACAATCTGATGCCTGTTGTGGAGGGTTATGTGAGGATTTCCCGTTTTATTTCATTTAAAACTATAATTAGTATTTTAAACCATATTCGTTTTGAATTATTATTGATCCAAATGGGTTTTATGCCTATTGTTTAAATAGAGTTATTTTAAAGATGTAAGAAAATGCAAAAATTAACATTCAAATAAGAATTATGCATTAGTATTAATAAATTATCACTAGTCAACATGATTTTTATCTCTAGAATCTTTTTTAGCGGTTTTTAGTCCATTTTTTTGCGTAGATATCGGAAATGTCAATACAAATGCCATATCACGTTTTTGGATGTATAGAATTTTGTACTTACCCGTACTGATTACATTTTACTAGGATTTAGTGAAGTTAATATGATCATGACCTACATTATAGTTGTTTTACAAAACCTAAATATTCTCTTATAATAAAACATGACACTGATCAGACTCATGACTTAATATTTTTAATTTCTCCCTATATTGCAGGTAGAGAAAGTATTGTGATCGACAAAAAATCGAACTGGAGATTTTGATTAATCTCGACGTTTCATGACCCCCAAATCTGAAAATGTGTTTTTTGAATTTCCATCTGCTTGTCTGTCTGTACCTCCGACCAGAGCATAAACTATTTTACCGATCGGGCTAAAAATAGGTATCTAGGGTTTTCATAGGGTTGCACCGAGTGATTTTTGGAATTGGATATGTAACCCTAAAATTAAGGGTAGTTTACTGAAGGGAAAAAAGAAAAAAGTCACTTTTTTCAAAATCGGCTCTAACGATTTTGATTAAATCTCATTTCTAAACATTTATAAATAATTCAAACAAAATGGCTACTCTCATTATTTCGGTAAAATGACTTTAAGTTCTACGGTCTGAGGCGTAAATTATAATTTTTTTATCATATCTCTGAAACTATTTGATATATGAAATTATTTATCATTACAAATATGTAGATCGTTTTATGATAGAAATATTTATTCTAAGCATATTTTTATAAAACCAATAACTTTCAAGCTATATGCAAATATTTATATTTTTTAACTTTTCGAACACCGTGAAAAGATCTAACTCGAAATGTTGATGGATGTTGACGTCTCATGACCTCTTTAACCCTAAAAATTAGTATTTTCAATGCTGTCTGTGTGTCTTTTTAAACTTAAAATTAAGAGTAATTTAATAAAGGGTGAAAAGAGAAAAAATCAGATTTCTCAAAATAGGTTTCAACGATTTTGATTAAAATTCGTATATAGGCGTTGATTCTTATTATAAATAATCTGGCTATTTTCATTTTCTCATGAAAATGACCTATATGGCCATTTACAGAAGTGGGAATTTCCGTATCTTCGCAACTATTTGAGATACTAAATAACTTATCATTGCAAAATTGTAGTACTATTAAAAATAATAGAACTTTTATATGAAATATATATTTATAAAACCAATAGTTTCTAAGATATTGGCAAAGATATTAATAAAATATTGTGAACTTTCGTTGTAAAGAGATACTACTTATGTTCTAACACAATAATTCTCCAATTCCAAAGAGTAATTAAATATAAGTCTCTCAAAAAGTGTATATTGTTTTTCTTTAAACCTCTTAGGAGATATTTTTGTACAACAATGATATGTCTCCATTTTGGACTAAATAGTAAATATTTACATTTTTTGTTGGTTAAAATTTATAAATGAGGAGTTTAATATCAATGCGATGTCATGAAGATGTGAAACACCTAATTAAATGTTGAAAACTTTAACCATAAGTCGAAATTTTTTATACGAATTGTTGACCCTTGTTACCCCAATAGTGAATTCTTCTATTGGTCCAAACATGCAAATGAGGACATTATTTATTTAAAAATAAAATTTAAAGCAAGGACTCAAAAAATGTTTTACATAAATATAGTGCAATTTATGCTTGGGTCTACTAGTGTATATTATTTTGTTTCACATATATTACGAGTTTTTAGTAAATATCTTCCTCTTTTAAACAATAGAGCGAGACAGTCCGTGCGAAGTTCCGTACTATTTATTTTGCATTTGCTCCTAGATGGCAGTGGTGTCTCAAGAATATCGTTGTTGAACTGCTTTTATGATCAAACAATGTTTCAGTTAGGAAGGAACATTTATAGCGTGATTGGTTGATCCATGTTTATTTGGAGGGTAAAGCTATCTTCCAATTCAACTTATATTGTATAATTATTATGCCAAAGCAAAGAATGAGGTTTAATCACCTTGACCATTTTTGCTACGTGTCTGATAAGTTTACAACAAAAACGCCAAGGAAGTAAATCGTTAGCGTTACTAAACGTACATAACATTTGTATTTTAATTGCAACGTGGACAACCAAAATGGAAACTGGGCCCCACATATGTACTTTATTAATAGTACAGTAAAAATAACAATAATACGGCTATAGTAAAGAAAGAAATTGGGATGCCAGTGAGATTCTACACGTAAGTATATCAATGTATATATTTTTAGTATTTTTAGAGTCGAAAGAGTCCTGAGTCTCAGAATAGCTTCCTAATAAGTTATTTCTACTTAGATTAGAGCGCGCCAAGATAAGAGTGTTACTTACTCTTTGCCGCCGCACAGATGTCGCAACTATGTACTATCACTTAACACGTGCTCGTTCCGGGAGTTACATTTACTATTTAGTGCGTGTAGCACGTGTTATTATTTTATAGATAATATTATTTTATAGGAATATGTCCCAAAGTTTCCGTAATTCATTCAAATAACTTCTTTTAAAATCAATAAAACAACTTTTTTTTAAATAGCTGAAAATAATATATATTTTATTTATGGGGGCGTTCATGTATAACATAAGCACCTTAGGTGGGAAGGAGGGGTCGAGCTTTGTTTATTTTTGCTGACGAATTGGAGGGGGAGGGGGTCAGAACAATGCTTACGTAAGACAAAGAAGACAAAGAAAGACGGGCAAAATTGACCCAAGTCGCTTGGAC
Organism: Timema poppense; assembly: GCA_902141375.1. Taxonomy (NCBI): domain Eukaryota; kingdom Metazoa; phylum Arthropoda; class Insecta; order Phasmatodea; family Timematidae; genus Timema; species Timema poppense. The sequence goes on from CABFOV010003001.1 coordinate 20,668, forward strand.
TTCGAGCATCAATGAAGATGCTGCGTGGCTAAACGATAAATAAGTGGAGAAGCCTATAGAAGTAAGCCAAATCTTGAGTGACCTAGTCCCTCCAAAAAGAAACATAATAATTAAAAGTGTTGAGACGTGGATTCAAGGACCTTGGTCATCGGATTAAATGAGTTTTTTTATAAACATAATATTCAAGTATTCACTAATGATACATTTTTCATAACATCAAATAAAAGTAAAATTAAAATTTTAAACTTTTATAATGTTTTAACTTGTTTCCATTCCACCCGTTCAATAAATTTAAATTCATCGTATACTGGTGCTAATTATCAATTATTTCTTAATATTAATTTTCACCTCCATGTTAATAATTACCAGCAATTTGTAAATTGCACGAATTTTTAATATTTCTACCACCTGTTCAAGCTATAAGCAAAATTGTATGAAAAAAGAATGGTTATTCTTGTGAACGAATGAAAAAAATCATCTAGTCTTTCGTAAGCAAAAAAGGGGGTCAGGCATTTACTAATTTGTGCTTACAAAGGGGGATAGGGTTTAAAAATGGCCAAAAATGTGCTTATGTAATACTTTAGCTCTCCCTGTAAAGATAACTTTTTAAATGTAGCTTTATTATAATTATTATTACTATCACCACATCTTACTACCCGTTCGAGCTATACGCACTTAAGCTAATGTGTAATTGCAAGGTTATTGTGAGAGGAAATGGAGGACCTACAGTTATAATAATATTAGCACCGCGTCTTACTACCCGTTCGGGTTATACGCTTTAAGTACTAATTACTCTAATGGATTAGGAATTGGGAAGGTTCAATTAGAGGAAGTGAACCCGCATTTGCGTGGAGGGAGAGTGGAAAACCATTTAGGAACCCCCCCCCCAGTTCACCCGACCGAGATTCGAACCTCGATCTCCCCGTCCTCAGCAGCCGAGCTCAACACGACAAGCGCGTTAGCCAACTACGCCACCGAGGCGGGTGACCTACAGTTAAACGTGGAATCTGAACCACGGTGGTGTCCTGGCAGTCCACACATTCACAAGTTGTGATTAATACACGTCTTGTTAGAGGTGAAGGAAGGCTTGGCAATCAGATAAATATAAGCTGCGACCAGGGATTAAACCCCGAAACCCCAGCACAGAAGTTCGACATCCTACCCCTAGACCACCAGGCAACCTTAAATGAAACTTTAATGCTGGTGAAGATGCGGTGGAAGTTTTGAAAAAATGCTCTAAAAAAGAGGTGATGGTAACACCATTTATTAAAAGGCCTAACTACTGTTTCTACTTATAGGACTTGTAGAAAACATTACATAAGACCACGTAACATTGGTGCAGTGAAGACATTGCGTCAAATAACTCAACAATAAAGATTAATTTGAGAGATATTTTTTACATAAATCATTCCACATAATTTTAAAGAGATGGAACCGAAAATAGCGCGTGTAGATAGAAATAATGCAGTACACATCGTTACATTATTGTAAACAAAGAATACATTCCCTGAACGAGCAGTTCAAAAACTTATAAATGGTGAGCATTTTAGTAGTGTTATCGATTTAATTTTAGTCAAGGCTAGGTACCATTTTAATTGTTACAGAACTAAGAACTTAGAGAACTAAGTGCACGACCATCGACACGCTTGTAAATCCACGCACAAATACAGATAAATCTGCAATGAAGATAATCTTTGACTACTTTGAAAATAGTGATGATTGCCAATTTAAACTTCAAGTTTTGATAGATACGGTACAAGGTGATGTTCCACATATCAAAACTGTAAAAGTCGTTTCAGCCGTTGTCAGCTATATTTGAGCTGTTTCACACGA
>CABFOV010003001.1:27500-73137 GCA_902141375.1 Timema poppense
CATACTACTAGAACAAATATTCATAGTAATCATTTTAATTATATAGAATACATATACTATCTGTACGATAATATAAACTAAGATAACTAGTATTTTAACATAAAAAACCTCCTGTTGAATATTGAATATTAAATAATATAAAAACTCTATGGTACTAAAAATTGATAATCATTGAAGTTATAAATGTTATTGTATATTTTGAAGCCTAGACCCAGAAATATGGTTGGCATTGTTGAGCTCTGCACAACATTCTCCTTTAGAGTCAATCTATTTTGTCCATATAGGTATGAAAAAAAAGATCAAAGCAAATATTTTATTAAAATTACACTAAGTGTCTTATCATTTATTACACTATACACAAATGCTTATATTTTTTTTAATTTCACAACAATGAACCCAAACACTCACAAAATAAAATAAATACAATATATATATAGGCATATTTTATTTTAATACCATTTATCAATCGCCAGGAATATTATGTTCGGACATAATGTTTGTAGAATGTTAATGTTATAATTTTTCTGGGCAGTAATTTTCCACTACAAAGTCTATCGTTCGTATAGGCCTACTAATACATAAGTATTGTTTCAAGCTTTGTCAGTATCAAAGAAATAAAAGAGTTTCATTGCGGTCTAGAATTTTGACTCTGACATCCATAATAACCTTCGAATCTTCAAAACTTTTAAATAAGAAGAAACTTCTATCAATTGTGAATAGATACGACATATATCAACATAATATTCTTTTATAACAAATACCTAACAGTATTTTAACACCAAATAGTGATTAAATACATATACGACGTAAACATTGATACATTTAGAAATTTCAGCATTAAAAAAATTAGTGGTCCTTGTTTATTTTCTCTAAGCTTTCTCTAAGTCTTTCTCTATCCACCTATACTCAGTAGAGCTATTAAGCAGTTGAGTGCATGGAGTTGAGTTCGTGGACTAGTGTACGAGAAATGACTAGTACTTCCGATTTGATGTTTTTACTACCAAGCTTCGAGGTATAGTGGTCTGTACACCTGACTAAGAATCTAGTGGTACCGGGTTCGATTCCCGGCTAGTACAATGGGTAATTTTCCTTAAAGGGAACTACCCCAATGGTCACCAGAGTTTGGTTAGTTAGGCTTAAGTTACGTTCAAGCGCTTCCACTAGTTCCACACCCTGATAATTACCATCAATATCCCCTCATCTAATCGGGACATAGAAAGAGCCTCCTTGGAAAGGATGTAAGGTGATTATATTCTGGCGTCTCCTGGGCAACGATATATTAGTAGGACTACCGGCTAATCTTCCCACAAACGGGCCTACGAACTATGTAACCCAGTCACGCATATATCTTATATTCTTTATTTCATTGGGATTTTTATTTGGGTTAAGTCAGAATAATTTAGTTTAGGGTAGGTCAGGTTAAGTTAGTTTAGGTTGGTAGGACTTTATTTCATTGGGATTTTTATTTGGGTTAAGTCAGAATAATTTAGTTTGGGGTAGGTCAGGTTAAGTTAGTTTAGGTTGGTAGGCTAGGTTTGGTTAGATATCCTTCGTAAAGGGCACAAGGCTGTCCCTGTTTCTTTCAATAGTTTTCCAACTTTAAATATAACCCTAAATATACTGTATAGGTAATAGGAACTATAAGTCGTATAACCCGAATGGGTAGTAATACGCGATGCTTAAAAATAAAAATAATAACTATAGTTAAAATTTTTAAAGCGTCCCAGTCCAGGCGCTATATTGATACAAATTCATTTAAGAGATCATTTAAAAATTAAATCAGTTTTATGTGAAAGCAACAAAAACCTTTTCTTCGGCTTCAACTTGAGCATTACTCATTACTAGATGTATGGTTATCGTGACGATCGGCTAACGTTAGAAAAACTCTTTCCAAGCTGTGGCCAACATTTATTCTGTTCTCCTACTTTTGGAGGCAGCAGATTAACTGCTATTCTAGGCAAAGTGGAAGGTCTCCCTTTAACTCCCGTTGGATGCAGCTGATCATGGAGAAGGTTCAGTGATGGGAGGCTCTAAGTCAAGACCATGCTTTGAGATTAATGAATGGCTCGAGGGCAGAGGGGGGAGGCTAACGAGGGGATTTAGACCATAATCCTGCAGGGTTGTCTGGGAATTACTGCCGGCAATTTCAACGATCCAACTTCTAGTGCCTTAAAACCAGAAAAGGCTGCTAACAGCCATATCAGGAGTGGAGTTAACCTTTTTGAGAAAAATCTCCTAATCCTCCATTGGTTTTAAAGGAATTTTAATCCTGTTTAGAGATTCGGTAAAATGTGTATATAAAAATGATTACTTTAAATAAATAGAAAAATAATTTTAGAACTAAATCGAATAAAAAGTTTCCTATCTATATCTATATCTGTGAGCTTGTACTATACGTTTGACTGAATCTGAACTGGCGTACTGAGTTATATTCCAACCAGATAGGTTTAGTATTTTTTTTTACTCACATATTATATACATGAAGACTTCTTTGGCTTGATAAATTCATTTATTAACAGGCTGACTGAAGGCTATAAATTATAAGAAATTTAAGGATCTTGGATTAATTTTGTAAGTATACAACCCAATTGCAATAGTAAAGATCAGATATACTACATTTTAAATAAAGATATATTAGAATTATAGAAAAGTTATATTTTTGTCTTTGAGACATGTAATTATCATTAAAAAAATCCCAAATTAAATTTCGAAAAAGTGTTTATTCTGTTATAGAATGCTTTAAAAACAAATGTACTGAACCAATTTATTCACAAATATTCAATAAAATCCATAAAACTAATACAAAAATTAACTTTGATTATTATTTGGTTTATTAATAATTATAAAAATAAGGTATATCCTAATTATTATTATTATTATTATTATTATTATTATTATTATTATATGTTAGGAGGCCTTGCAGTAGTATAGTGAACATGGAAAACAGATACTAGATAGTTTACGTGGCGTCATAATAGTAAAAGGGAAGAACAAACACTAGATAGCTTACGTGGCGTCATAATAGTAAAAAGGGAGAACAAACACTAGATAGCTTACGTGACGTCATAATAGTGAAAGGGAAGAACAAACACTAGATAACTTACGTGGCGTCATAATAGTAAAAAGGGAGAACAAACACTAGATAGCTTACGTGACGTCATAATAGTGAAAGGGAAGAACAAACACTAGATAGCTTACGTGGCGTCATAATAGTAAAAAGGGAGAACAAACACTAGATAGCTTACGTGACGTCATAATAGTGAAAGGGAAGAACAAACACTAGATAGCTTACGTGGCGTCATAATAGTAAAAAGGGAGAACAAACACTAGATAGCTTACGTGACGTCATAATAGTGAAAGGGAAGAACAAACACTAGATAGCTTACGTGGCGTCATAATAGTAAAAAGGGAGAACAAACACTAGATAGCTTACGTGACGTCATAATAGTGAAAGGGAAGAACAAACACTAGATAGCTTACGTGGCGTCATAATAGTAAAAAGGGAGAACAAACACTAGATAGCTTACGTGACGTCATAATAGTGAAAAGGAAGAACAAACACTAGATAGCTTACGTGGCGTCATAATAGTGAAAAGGGAGAACAAACACTAGATAGTTTACGTGGCGTCATAATAGTGAAAGGGGAGAACAAACACTAGATAGTTTACGTGGCGTCATAATAGTAAAAAGGAAGAACAAACACTAGATAGTTTACGTGGCGTCATAATAGTGAAAGGGAAGAACAAACACTAGATAGTTTACGTGGCGTCATAATAGTAAAAAGGAAGAACAAACACTAGATAGTTTACGTGGCGTCATAATAGTGAAAGGGAAGAACAAACACTAGATAGTTTACGTGGCGTCATAATAGTAAAAAGGAAGAACAAACACTAGATAGTTTACGTGGCGTCATAATAGTGAAAGGGAAGAACAAACACTAGATAGTTTACGTGGCGTCATAATAGTAAAAAGGAAGAACAAACACTAGATAGTTTACGTGGCGTCATAATAGTGAAAGGGAAGAACAAACACTAGATAGTTTACGTGGCGTCATAATAGTAAAAAGGAAGAACAAACACTAGATAGTTTACGTGGCGTCATAATAGTGAAAGGGAAGAACAAACACTAGATAGTTTACGTGGCGTCATAATAGTAAAAAGGAAGAACAAACACTAGATAGTTTACGTGGCGTCATAATAGTGAAAGGGAAGAACAAACACTAGATAGTTTACGTGGCGTCATAATAGTAAAAAGGAAGAACAAACACTAGATAGTTTACGTGGCGTCATAATAGTGAAAGGGAAGAACAAACACTAGATAGTTTACGTGGCGTCATAATAGTAAAAAGGAAGAACAAACACTAGATAGTTTACGTGGCGTCATAATAGTGAAAGGGAAGAACAAACACTAGATAGTTTACGTGGCGTCATAATAGTAAAAAGGAAGAACAAACACTAGATAGTTTACGTGGCGTCATAATAGTGAAAGGGAAGAACAAACACTAGATAGTTTACGTGGCGTCATAATAGTAAAAAGGAAGAACAAACACTAGATAGTTTACGTGGCGTCATAATAGTAAAAAGGAAGAACAAACACTAGATAGTTTACGTGGCGTCATAATAGTGAAAGGGAAGAACAAACACTAGATAGTTTACGTGGCGTCATAATAGTAAAAAGGAAGAACAAGCACTAGATAGTTTACGTGGCGTCATAATAGTAAAAAGGAAGAACAAACACTAGATAGTTTACGTGGTGTCATAATAGTGAAAGGGAAGAACAAACACGAGATAGTGTACGTGGCGTCATAATAGTGAAAGGGAAGAACAAACACTAGATAGTTTACGTGGCGTCATAATAGTGAAAGGGGAGAACAAACACTAGATAGTTTAAGTTGCGTCATAATAGTGAAAGGGAATAACAAACACTAGATAGTTTACGTAGCGTCATAATAGTAAAAAGGAAGAACAAACACTAGATAGTTTACGTGGAGTCATAATAGTAAAAAGGAAGAACAAACACTAGATAGTTTACGTTGAGTCATAATAGGGAAAGGGGTATTTATACAATTGTGACTAAATTGTAATATGTAACAAACAATTATGTACAAAATAACCTATTTGCATAAACGCTAATATATTATAAAAATGAAACTATATCTTATGATATACTTGATTAGTAGTTAGTTCTTTTAATAAACCATTACATTTAAAAATTATTAAATTCACTATTAGTAATTATATTACAATTCTATATTATTATAGAATCTTATCTATAGCTAAATATTAAAACTTAAGTATTCTATTGAATAACGTGCATCTCTTACAATGTGGAATGAATGATTTCAGTTCGCCTTCAGTGTTTATTTGAGGTGGTTTTTCTAAGATAGTCTCCCACACTCCTTTCACGGATATGCGCGTAATTTCATCTAAACTATACCTTCCCTTTTAATGTAACTAGCCTTGGCAGCTAATGAGATGCGCTGCAAACAAAATAATAGTTTAGTTACTAATGTATGTAATGTTTCTTGTACTCTTTTGTGTGTATATATTTGTAAGATATTTTTGAATACAATAACAACTGCGACGTCTGTAGTTCCAAGGAAACGAACATATTTGCCGCGGAACGGATTGTGTTGTCTAGTCTGGGGCAAGCACTGAAGGGCTGTTTTAACTTATTACCATCACTAAGTGAACGTTATGGGGAAGAGTCTGGCGGCGTCACAATGTGTACTTTACAAGTCGAGAGAAGAGCATTGCTTTTGTTATATTATAGTAGTGCGAGTTGAGGGATGGCACTTGAGAATCCCCCTTTCCCCTCAATCTCTTCCATATCAAGCAGCAACTAGACAAAACTGGTTCATTCCCTTTTATAGCTAGGTCACGTCAACTGCTCACTGGTATTAGTAGTTGCGGTGTGAATTTAAACATCAAATAAAATCTAAAATTAGTGAATTGGGACTACTGTCTCCCTTAACCTGTAGGTAATAAATGTCATATTATATTTCAGATCATAAAACAGTCTAAATAAGTAGGTGAATAGATTCAAGTATGTTTAAAAAGAAGATAAAATATAGTTTTCCCCTGCTTAGTAAATATATTAGTTTACAAGTTAAAATAACGAGAGAGGAGATTTATCAGGTGAGTACACAAAGATTTCCCTGAAAGATTGATAATCTTCAAAATTAAGTAGGTAAAAATAACCCTATTACATAATTCGTGCTGCCCACTTCATTGAATATAATAAACAACATTTGTTTAGTTTCAAACTTATATATTTACTTGTGTTGACTTATCTAAATATGTGGACACGTTAACTAGAGGTCAAGTTGGTCTATTCCGATTATTCCGGCGAAAGGGATCATGGAAATTGAAAACCAGATTAATGTATTTTATCTTCCCTTGAAAAATGTATATGATATACCTCCACACATGACTGCAGAATAGTTTGCCTAGCTACGCCCAAGGCCTAAGTTATAGAAGGCCTTAAGTCCTTTAATTATTTCTTGACTGTTTGGAAGGAGTGATGGGGGAGGGGTTATGTCTTTTAGCGATGCCCAATGGTTTGATTTACTAAATTAATTTTACTTTATTGTTCTAATAATTATGAAATCAATAATTAATATTTACATTCTAAGTTAATTAATCTTGTTTACTCTCATTCACATAAGGGCTGGTATTATTTTTTTTAGTTAGTAAAAATTTAACCACGTCAAACGTTATTTTGGCACTGTTACCCACATTGATTGGTGTTACATGGTAACATAAAGAAATTCTCCCCTTTTCCAGAATCTTCATAACTGTTTATAGCCAATTATAAATGTATTAATGATTAATTATTATATTCCACACATGTTACGTAAATAACAGATTAACTATAAAAGGTTTTTACTTTGTTTGTAAAAAGTTGAGTTGAAAAAAACACTTCTGTACTTTAAGGGTCCCAATCCTAATTTAAACTACTTTATATTATTTCCGGGTGGACAAAATAAATATATTTATAAAATCTTATCCATTGGACATATTTTAGTTATAAAAGTGAATTTATTTGTTTGTTAAAAGTTACTGTAACTGTGTATAACTTTGTGAGGACTATAGTTCGATTCCATACTTTATTTAATGTTACCATAGTGTATATAATATAACTATTACTTAAACGCTTTAATAATTAATACTTTGATTGAGAAAAGGTGTGGTTTATTAATATTAGCGTTGATTATTATCATTTTATAATAAGTTTAATGTATAATGTTAACTGTAATTAATTTTGCCAAATCTGTTTTTTCCTAAATCAATTCTGGAAATCCAAACAATAAAACTCTCCTTGTCGTAGGCAAGCTATAATACAAAACCCGCCTCGGTGGCATAGTTGGCTAACGCGCTTGTCGTGTTGAGCCAGTTTGCCGAGGACGGTGAGATCGAGGCTTAAATCTCGGTCAGATGAACTGGGTGTGGTTTTTCCTTTATGATTTTCCAATCTCCCTCAACGCAAATGCGGGTCCATTTCCTCTAATTCAACCATACTAATTCCTAATCCATTAGCGTAATTACTACTTAAAGCGGAAAAACCGAAATGGTAGTAAGACGTGGTGCTAAATAATAATAATAATATAATACAATATTAGAGTGAGAAGGTTTGAATAATAATTGAAAAGCAAGGATAAATATTAAATTGTTTACGAGCTTAAAACCACTTTACATGATATCTCTGCTTTTTTAAGGTTTGGAATATAAATATATTTAAATATTAATATATTGTAGTTCTGTACTATATTTAAGAATATCTGTCTATAGCCAAGGTAGCCCGGAATTTCACAACCTATTGCGGTGACATTTATTTTTATTCGTCAGGATGTCTCCTAAGAGAGGATCTCACATACATGCATGTCAGGGTTTGATTTTCTTTTAAAGATACGGATGGATGTATTTATCTCTGGAACCATTTAACCAATTGAGGTGCGGTTTTTACTTTTGTACTGGTCCAATATCCAGGCAGGTTTTAGCATTATTTGTGTATAATCAGGTGTTTCGGCGTGAGTCCCGGTGAAAGGCAGTTGAATGTTTGTATACATTTATGGAACAACACAAATACTGTGAGGTAGATTTTATTATTCTTTAGTGAATCTATCCAGGCATTTTTAATCAAGTAATTCTAATTGGATTTTTGGTGTGAGTCCCAATGAAGTGCCAGCCGGATATTTGTTTATATTTATTAAACCACACAATTACTGTGATGTAGTTTTGATTATGCTGTAGATTATTTACCCATGCATTTTTTAGAATAATAATTGTAATTGCATGATTTGGGGTGAGCCCCGTTTAAGTGCCAGCCAGATATTTGTATATATCTATGGAACCACTTGCACCTGTCCTCTAACTTTTTGTTGATAATTGGGGGAATGATATAGCATTAACCTAGATAGAAAAGTAGGTACACATACATACATATATACATATATAACTATAATGAGAAAAAGAGATAATTAAGTGTAGTTTGATTTTAATGAAGCAAGGTACATAGTCAATTGTTTGCACATAATCTCAGTAAGTACTGTCTATAAAACATTATTAAGTTATTAGGTAACATTGCCTATATTACGGTCAACAAGGGGAAGAAGGCGGTGGATGGATGTACTCAGACAACTCAGTTATGCTTTAAACCATCCATTATTCTAGTATGTAGACCGTAAACATACAGTAAATATTTGTATTGGGCAAGTTCAAGCTCAGTTAATATGAGAAACATGGATATAATGCAAAAACCACTTACAAGAGGTAAGACAAAACTACAAGGAAATATTAGAAACTACGGGCCATGCCGGGTAGGCAGAAACGCCCCACAATTTGACCACCCAACAGGTGGTCAACAACAAGATATACAAGCTAAAGAGATAAAGACAGCTCCAGCTGTGCCTGAGGGTCAGAAGTTGCTCATGAGCCCAATCTTCCAAAGGGGAGTGTTAAAAAATACATGAAAGATTAACCACAAGCCAATCTTGAAAAGAATAGACGGCCCACAGGTTAAAAACCTAAATCAGAGCTCAGGATATACTGGTGTACCTAGTTTGGTATCGTTCTCAGGCCTTCATATAACCTGAACTATTGCAACCCCTGGGAAGCTACCTTTAAAATATATTAGTGGTCACACAGTGTGCGACGAAAGATTCATTATCCCATTGAGTGACTGGTCCAAATGGCTCAGTCAAAGATACGCGTGAGGCGCGGTAAACAACAAGTTTTGTTGGCAATACGTTTACATAATTACGGAGGCATAACTCCACACTAACTTTACATAACTAACCTAAAAAGGTAACAACTATAAAATCCCAGTGAAGACAATTGTTATACCTAAGTCCTAACAACTAACAAAAAGTTAATCCATAGATCCTGCCACAAGGTAGGCCATTCCTAATCTTTGCCATACTGTCCGTCTATCCTTGCCACTTCCTTCTGTCTAGTGGATCCATCGCCTCAAACCGTAAGTCCGCCGTAGAAATGTAAGTTTGCTTGACGCGAAGAGTTTGCACTGTGTAGTAACGGCGCTGATTGTGGTTGCTCATTTCAAGCGAGCGGGAGAATATATAGCATGTATAATCCGCGTGGAGGAGTGGTCAGCACGGAGAAGTGAGGGAATCTTCCATCAACATCTAGAACGTCGACTCGTGTCAGCTAACAGCACTCAAGCTGCTTTCAGTTGACTCGTAGACTTTGTTGAACGCGGAGTTTTCACCACGTGGACGTGGCCGGTCACTTTTCTCGGGGCTGCTTCTTCCTACGGGGCATCGAGCTTGAAGGAAGAGTCATCGAAGTTGGTATGTAACAAAGCAAATATGTGTTACAAGCGTAGCATTTAACAACAGTATACCATTTGTTAACTCTTGATGACTTGCTTGAATCAACTAATATTCCTATTTTGTATTTGAACGGGGCTAAGCCAGTTTAGCACGTTACACACTTAATCAATTTAAATGTAGTTGTTTTTTTTTAATATTTATCCAACCAAGTTTTAGCATAATTTAATCAAGTTTTGTGATGTGAATCTTGGTGAAGGACCAGCCGGATATTTGTCAATAACTGATTCCGTAGTTAATTCTATTATGTAGTATATCAAACAGGGAAATTGTAGTATGATAGAATTAGGTTTTGGGGTTCAAGTCCCTGTTAAAGTTTCGGATGGATGTTGTGTAAATTTTATCTAGGATATATATATAACCAAATAAGCAATTGCAGTGTAATTTTTTTTTCTAATATGCTTACGTAGTTTTTATATCCAGGCAGGATTTAACATTAGGTTAATCATGTGTTTTGCTGTGAGTCCCTGAAAATACTGACAGGCCTAGCTATAATGGATTTTGTGGATCAACCGGAAGGTGAAATTCCGTTCTTCCGTGAAGGGGATAGTAAATTCCAGAGTGAACAATAGGAGAATATTTATAAGTAACATAATATTACCTATTTAAACCATATTTACNCAGAGTGAAGAATAGGAGAATATTTATAAGTAACATAATATTACCTATTTAAACCATATTTACTACTAATTAATGTGGGATAGTGATTAAAAAAATACAAATTAAAGGGGATGTAACCACATTTGCCTGGAAATAAGTTGAGAAACAATTTTGGAAGACGTGTCTCAATATTCCCGGCCAGGACTAGAACCATGTTTCATCCATCACTGAAAATGGACCATATAAGAATATTTTTTGTCCACTTGAATACCGAAGTAGTATATTATTAATTATTTACTGTATTTCCTAGAATATTTATTTTATTTGTAGTTTTGTTTAATATCAGTTATTAAATATTTTCTTTTGTAAGTGTTTCGAGCAGTTATCACACTGGTCTATAATCTATTATTAACTTGGGGCTTTCTCTTTTAAGTTCAATCTATAATGTTTTACCACACTGAGATTATCAACAACTCTCAGACCCGCCCCAGTGGCGTAGTTAGCTAACGCGTTTGTTTACTGTTTACCTCAACAGACAAGGATGTGGAGATCGAGTATTTAATCTCATTCGGGTGAACTCGGGTAGTTTTTCCTAAAACAACTCTCAGACCCACCCCAGTGGCGTAGTTAGCTAACGCGTTTGTTTACTGTTTACCTCAACAGACAAGGATGTGGAGATCGAGTACTTAATCTCATTCGGGTGAACTCGGGTAGTTTTTCCTAAATGGTTTTATACTCTCCCTCCACAAAATGCTGGTTCACTTCCTCTAACTTCAACCTTTCCAATTCCTAACCCATTAGAGTAATTATTACTTAGGCGTATTACCAAAACGGGTAGTAAGACGCGGTTCAAAAAGAAAACTACCCTCAAAAATTGTTTAAACACTCTTTCCTTGTCTTATTGATTTAAGATTGACTATATGAAGGTTACCTAAGAAACAGTGAAGTTTTTCTGGCACTCAAACATATTAATAAATAGTTTGTTCTGTATGTGATGGATGGCCATGAATGACCACGTATAGAGTAAAATAGTTAAATAGTGCTTGTCTAAAAGGACTGTTGAAACACATTATTCACTTCATAAAGTAATGTACAAGCAAAATACTGACAGTTTTTAATGCAGTTAACATTCATACATCTTCTAAACATTTATATATTGCAGTAATCCAAAAGTTATTACTCCTTCCAAGCTAATTTCAAGAACAAATAAATGATGTATTTTGTAGGCTGCATTACTACTTATATGTCCAAATCTCATACTACTCAAATAATTATCGGTTACATTATTATTACTACTATTATGATTATTATAAATGCTTTCTAAACCAAGTATCCTACAAGACCAAGATTTACAGATTTATTTCGACCACAGATAGTGCGACAGCTTAGATCAATCGATAGTATGTTTTTATACTGACTTAGGGACACTATATTCGATTTCTGACACCATGGAAATTTTATTATTAGTGAAACATTTGTTTCTTTTTCTAAACTGAGATCTATTGGACGGGTATGTTGTTTGTTTTCAAGTTTTAAGATTGTATCAAAGTAGTGTGCTGATTTTATCACTCGGTTCAGAAAAATGCACGTCAGATACTTCAAATAAATTTACAAATTGAAACCTTAGGATGCGAAGTGTCTTTCTACGTGAGATAGGTTATGACTTATTGTAAAAAATAAGAAAACTTAAGGTGTGCTCATTTATATTAAATATAACTTTAGCTTTAATTAGAAACCAAAATAATTAGAAAACAAACTTTCAGCAATATCTCTATGACTTAATAATCTGCGTTGTTTGGCTAGTTTTCATTCTTTGCGCATCCTCAATGTATGCATTATTAAGGATCAAGTGTGAATTTGTTGCAGGTTATTTAGATTTCGTGTCTAGGCTCACCATACTCTTCTCGTTTATGTGGTTCTGCTCCATCGAATGTTGTCGGCAGGCGGCATTCATGAGTAAAAGTACCGATTGAAAGTAATATATAGATATTTCGAAAAATATTATTTATCATATAAATAAAATCATTTTTACAGTATAAAACAATTGTTTTTAAATACTCCTTTTTTCAGTGTTTTCCCAACATTTTTAATATTCCGTTTATGAGTTTTTTTTATATTATAATATATATATACTATTATATTAAAATATTATATATATTTGAATCCTTTACGGTAAATGCTTTTAAAAATATACCCTGTATAGTTGCGTAAAAATAATAAAAATAAAACGTATATACTTACTTTTTTTTATGTCTCACAAATTCCGTTATTCGTCTTTTTTCAAAATTGCTACCAACCCATTTCATGTGAGCACGTTATCACTTAACTGCAAACTATGTTTTGGCTTTATATTTCTAATATTTCAAATGTTGAGATCTGTGTGGGGCTGAAAAAAGTTATATAGCTTGAGTTTTTCATAAGAGTTCCATTCTTGGTAAGGAACCCAAAAAAATAATTTTGACTTTAAGTGTCACCTACGTGTGTTTATTTCTTTAATTCTATCATTATTTGTATAGATGTATTATTATATTATAAAAACTATTGTTTACCAACAATGTTTTATTCTCTTAAGGGTTGTATTTTTGCCATTAATGAGTATTTTAAATTTATTTGTAATAATGCCTGAGCTAAAACATGTAGACTACACGTTGCTATGAAGAATTAGTAACCACCTAAACCTTTAATTTTCGTCACATATTATAACTAATAATTCAAATTTTCTCTCTGATTTTGAAATTAATACATTTAGAATATCTCCGTCAGAGCTTGATAATTAATTTTAAATGTGTATATAGGTGTACATTGTGACCTGGACCTAGGATAATTAAATTGATTTCATGTTTAATCCTAAACAATATGTAAAAGTATATTCTTATGATACGATGTCACTGTCTAATTAAACATTACAAAATACATAACTGTCTTGAATGTAGTAATAACATATTCTGAAAATTGAAAAATAACACTTGGACACGAGAATAGAACCAAGGACATTTGGCTTAGTATGCCAATGCTCTAACCACTTAACTATCCAGGTAATCTTTCCATGGCCAGGTTCATTATCCACTCATATTTTAGGGCAGAGTCTATGATAGACGTGCGGAAATCATCGGCTACAAATGTGTGATTTTATTAAGATCTAGAACTATTAGATAGAGCAGCCCCCATATGATATCTAGATGGAGTAATCCTACTTAAAAAGCAAAATTAATAGCTTTGGTTACTTGATTCCTAATCTAATAAATTTTTAGTTTCAAAATAATCAGTTTAAGGGCAGAACTGTAAGTATATACAATTTAATAAACCAATTATTTCTTTTATTTTATACCATGTCTATCCCCAGGTGGCTGCTGTAGAACATAATACAGGTGAAAAAGTAGGTTTCCCTTTGATAGTAGAAGCATGAATTTTGTAACAATCTTGGACCACATCCTAATGAACATTATTTACTATGAGGCCATCTCAAATTATTCCTGTAGCTAAATTGGCCGCCCTTTTTAAAAATTGCACATAATTTTTATTTATATTTTTTAATTTTTTAATATATTTATGGTTCACCCATTTACTTGTGGTCATGTGATACTAATTGTACACTTTATAAGTAAAAAGCCCTCTTATAGATAATAACGGTTTATTTAATAATTAGTGGCATAATATATAATTGTATTGATTTATTCAAGAGATTAAAAAAAAACCATTAACAATTACTGATTGTTGTTTATTTTATGCAAATACAATGTCTAATATTACCGATTTTTTAATATTATTTTATCAATATTGATACTATCCCTTAAACAAATTATTGGTAATACAATACTGGTGATGTAATACTAGTGCGAACATGTAAATTGTAGATGTAGAGTATACCATTTTAGAACATAGTGGTCTTCTAACAGATTTTGAATAGAGATGGATACATAATAATTTACTGTTGGGAAACAATGGGTAGCCAATGTATTACATACCTCTTCACATCTCTAGCCAATCCTCAGTCCGTGGCTGAGATCAGTTACAGTCGTACCCACCTCGATGGTGTAGTTAGCTAACGCGTTAGTTTAGTGTTGATCTCGATTGATGAGGATGGGGAGATTGAAGTTCGAATCTCGGTCGGGTGAACTAGAGGTGCTTTTTTCTAAACGGTTTTCTACTCTTCCTCCATGAATACTTGGGTTCACTTCCTCAATATTCATCCTTCCCAATTCCTAACCCATTAGCGTAATTAGAACTTAAGCGTATACCCCTAACGGATATTAAGACGCGATGCTAAATAGAATAAGAATTTATAATCAGGCTGATAACACCACACGAAGCATTGCTGAGCGTACATTAGGAGTTTGGAAATGTCTCACCAATATGCTCACAACTTCCCCTAACGCCTTGGTAGCAATCATCTTAGTGACCACTGTGTTGTCCAACATTTCAAGGCGTGTCAATGATCATTTGACTGAGGATTAGTTTTCTTGGGTTCATGAAGAGATCCAAGCAAATGCAGCTCCTAGTCACCCTAAAAAACAAGGTCATCTTTTACGACAAGTGTTCAGCCATAGCCAATTTAATTTTACTTTCTCGCTATCTTGCAGGTAGAAAAAGTATTGTAATCGTCAAAAAATTGAACTTGATATTTTAATGAATGCTGACGTTTCATAACCCCCAAATATAAAAAAAAAGTTTTTTGAATCTCCGTCTGTCTTTCTGTCTGACTGTCTGTCTGTATGCATGTCGGACTACAGCCTAAACCATTTTACTGATCGGGCTAAAACTCGTTATACAGGTTTTTCATAGGGCTGACCCGAGAAGTTTTGGGAATTGGATATCCAACCATAAAATTAAGGGTAGTTTATTGAGAGGCAAAAAGAGAAAAATTCTATATTCTCAAAATCAGCTCTAACGATTTTGATTAAATTTCGTTTCCAAACATTTATAAATATTCCAAACAAAATGGCTACTCTCAATATAACGGAAAAATTAATTTAAGGGAACCGGTCTGATGAATAAATCCTTTTTTTTTTATCATATATCCGTAACTCTTTGAAATATAAAATTAGTTATCATAGCAAATGTGTAGGGCTATTTATATTACAAGTATTTTAACTAAAACATATTTTTATAAAACCAATAACTCTCAAGTAATACGAAATTATATATAAATATATATTTTAACTTTCCTAAAACTCACGTTTAAGTATTACGACCGTAAAAAAAAATTAAGCTGAAAAGTTGGTGGATGTAAGTGTCTCGTGACCACCCGAACCCTAAAAAGTGGTTTTTACAGTGCCGTATCTCTGTATGTCTATTTAACTCTAAAATTAATAATAGATTAATAAAAAGTGAAAAGATAAAAATAATCGATTATTTTCTAAATATATTATAACGATTTTGATAAAAATTCGTATCTATGTGTTGATTAAGAATATAAATATACTGGCTATTTTCATTTTCCCATGAAAATTACTTTTAGTGTAGTTTACAGAAACGGAAATTTCCGTATCTTCGCAACTATTTGAGATACTAAATAACTTATCATTGCATTATTGTAGTACTATTGAAAATAAAAAACTTTTTTTTAAGTTTATTTTTATAAAACCAACAGCCTTTGGGGTATCAACAAATATATTAATACAATTTTGTAAGCTTAGTGCTTTAGTTGTACAATAGATATTATTTAAATTTTAACACAACAATTCTCTAATGCCATAGAGTAATTAAATAAGCAAGTCTCTCAAAAATGTTGTTATTTTTCCTTTAACCTCTTAGGAGACATTTTTGTACATTAATGAATTATTTCCTTCATTTTAGGCACAATATTCGATATTTACTTTTTTTTTTGGTCAAAATTAATAAATTAGGAATTTAATAACAATGCGATGACCTGAATATATGCAACACCAAACAATGCTAAAAATTTTCGGGAGTCAAATTTTAATACGACGTTCCGACCCTTTTGGATCCAATATTGATCTTTTTTATTGATCCAAACATACAAATGAGGCCATTAATTCTTTGAAAAAAATTATAAAATTTAAAACCAGAACTCAAAAAAAGATTTACATAAGTATAGTGCAATTTATTCTTGGGTTTGCTAGTGTATATTATTTCGTTTCACATATATTACGAGTTTTGAGTAAATATACCCATTTTTAAAAAGTAGAACGAGAAAGTCCGTATGGAGTTCCGTACCATTTATTTTATTTGTGATGGTTAGCACGGGTATAAAGTACTTAATTTTAAATGTATATGTCTATTTTTGTTTTTGAAAAAGCTAAAAGAATATTGGCCCCCAAAATATTTGCATTAACTTATTTATATTATTTGACTCAAACATTTATTTGAAAGTATAATGAACAAGGTGTGGGTGGATATTTTCTTTAAGGGGTGCGTGAAGCTTCGACTTGACTCTGGTGAAAAATATCATCTTTGACAAACACGAAGCTTCGATTGCAAAATTTTAAAGAAAAATACTCAATTATTGATTTTCGACTATTGTTATTTTTGTACTTACAAATTAATATCTATAATAATATACCCAAATTTATTGAATTAAATTTTTTGATAATAAATTAATTTAACAAATTAAAATTAAATTTTAAAAACAAATGGACAATGAAATATGTTTTAATTGCATAAAGCTTTATCAATAAACACAATATAATATGTAAAGGGAATCCTTTGGATAGGCAGAGAATTTTACAACAAAACGGAGAAAACTAGGCAATATCAACATTAAATAAAAAATAGAAATATTATATATAGTTAATTCATTTCCAATTTTGGACATGGCAACCAAAGACCTAGTAAAATAATTTTCAACTTCAGAAATACGGTACTGGTTTGATTATGTTTTACCCCTCAACAAAGGTAAGCTATTTTTCATGTTTACAATATGGGTTTAGATAATTAATAGCCACATATTATGTATGTGAATTGCTAGGATTTGTTTTTTTATATAGCCTGAAATTACGTGCACATGCATAGCATATAGATTCTAGAACCCTCTACTAAGAGCACATTGTATCCATTATTTAATCTTCTCTCTATCTTGATTACACCGTATCAACAAATACATTTATCATGCTCGCCTCTAATACATTGTACAGTAGCCCCGTGGCTTCTTTGGTGCTGACTGACAGCTCACAGCTGACTTCTTACAGTCAACATTNGCTGACTGACAGCTCACAGCTGACTTCTTACAGTCAACATTTAGGTATATACCTAAATTTTGACTGTCAGAAGTGACAGCTGTTAAACACCAGTCTTTTACAAATCATATGGTCCGGCGTCGGGATACATAATTTGGTCTGGTAACTTTTCAAAGCCGTCAGCGGTCAGCTGTGAGCTGTAAGTCAGCACCAAAGAAGCCATGGGGCTACTGTACTTTGTTTTGTTGACATTTATTTTTATGCTATTTAAACTTTAAAAATTGTTTTTTTAACAGCAAATAGATAGTTATTAATTATAAATTTATAAACTTAGGTTAATATGTGGATGCTTTTAAACAATACTAAATTATTCTAAAAACTACATCAAAGTATGGTATTTGAACCCAAGAGATCTTGGGTTTAAATTCCCATGTCCAGATATCACTTTTAATAAATATCATATTTAATATAAATTTCTGTGAAATATATGATGTAATCAAAATTTTAGGTTGTAATAAATATAAATTTGATGTGTTTGTAAAACAAGAAATAGTGAATATTAATTTATCAAAAGGTTCAGTACATTCCTGTATTCGATTGAACAATGTATTCATAATCGTTAAAATCAAAATACCATTCAAAGCTACAAAATTATTCATTTTGTATTTGTTAAACTATCAGAATATTTATATTAAAGCTTATACGGTTGAGGTTTTTGTTCTGGACCTCGCACACTTGGGACACAAGGTTGGGTTTATGTTAATTTAAGGTGCATAGTGTTTCGAATATATAGTACTACTGTATATGTAATCTAATTACCATTTTATGCTTCTTTAAAACATTTTCACTTTTATGTTATAAATCCTCTTTTTTCTTTCTTGATTTACTAAATCTACACAATGTGTGCATACTTAAACAAAATGTTAAATAAAACCTTACTTTAGTGATGGATGAACATCGAAGCTTTCTTTAGGGACTCCATGTTTTGTGTACATCAAATACGCGACCACACGTGTAATGTTTTTCTATGTGGCATTCATTTGTTGGGTTTTTTACGTTCATTATTTTATGTTGTATCTACAAAGTTGCAGTTACTTGTGCTTAGAATGTACATAGAGTGTTGCAACGTTTCTCAAATTTACAATATTACTTCTATTGCCCGTTCTCCGGGCCGTTACGTGAAAGTAAGCGATTGTCTGCCGGAAGCTCATGGAATATCATTAGCATAGGTAGACACGAGAAAGTTTGGTAAGGCCAAGCAAAGAGCGTGCAAATCATTGTCAGGCAAAAACATATGTGCATATATATGGGCCTAAGTCACCATGCAAATATTATTTATAGCTTATTATACATAAATATAATAAATAAGAGATAAAAATAATAATAAATAACATATACAAAAATATAATTAATATAATAAATACATTATATTAATTAAAATATTTTACAGCAATATAGTAAATAAAGATGTTATATAATATATAATAATTTAATAAAAATTAATTCAACATATCATATAATAATATGATATACATGAGATTATTCATTACATTATACAATTATATAATATGTTATCTATGTAACATTATATAATAGTATAATAAATATAAGATTATATATAATTTTACAATAATATTATTAATATGAGATTATATATAAGACATTACATGCTAAATATGGTATTATATATAACATAATATAATGAATATGAGATTATATATAAAATTAAAAAATAAATGAGAATTATCTGTAACATATTATATTATTATATAATAAATATATCAACTTAATTATATATAAATACAATAATATATAAATATGAGATTTTATATATATTTGATACAAAATATAAAAATGAGATCATAAATAACGTATAATATAATATTACAATAAATAAGATATAGTAACACAACATGTCATAAATATTAATATAGTAAATAAGTGGTCGAACATCATATTATAGCCTAAATAGTTTAAAATTATGAAACTGTCGTTTTATCAAGTCCAACGTATCCATATGAAAATTCATCTACAACTCTCAATTTTGATATGCATTAACAATACCTATAAATTAACACCAACAATATAGTTAAATGTTATTGATGTTGACTACAAAAGCATTGTTTTTATCTTATAAAACTATCTTCCAATGATAATTGGGCCGTAGTTTTAATCTCTTTAATCGAAAACTATCAGAATGTAAAGCAAAATTTTACTAGTTTATGCGTGAGCGTGTAGTAGATATAAACACATTCACATTAGGCTACAAAATAATCGTGAACATTGATTTTATTATTAAATAATTGTTCATAAATACAGTATTGGGAAACCAAAAGTTTTCTTTATTATTGCATCCACACGTTCATATTCTACAGGCTAATTCCTTGTGAAGGAACCTTTCAAGATACTGTAAGTTTATATTTCATGTGGCGGCTAACCTGTTTTATTTGTTTGTTCAGACGATATGGCTACTACTTAGGTAATATACCGGCTACGAACCTAAAACATTTTGATACGGTATGCTATTGTAGATAACCAGCACTGTTGGGGACGTGGACTAAGGCATTAGTACTCATATGGTAAGATGTTTCAGTAATAGAGAGATAGGGGTTAGAAAACATTCCGAGTATAATGCAGCGTTTTCTTTTCTGTTTTATTTCCCAATCTCCCTCATCGCAAACTGGTACATTGTCTTTTAAATTCTACCTTAACCATCCTCATCCTTTTAATATATATTTTTAGATAGCCCAGAAGGGTATAATGCTCGTACTGTACATGATATATATATATATACATATATATATAGTATTTTATATATATACATAAATATGTGTATATATAAACATGTATATTTAAATATAAGAATATATATGTTTTATATATAATATATAGATTATATAATATATAAATTATATATAATATATTATATATACAAAATGTCCGTAAAATCAACGCCCAAACTGCACATATTGTTTGTATTGAGCCAAAAATAATACAAAAGTCTTTACATTTACATCCCGCAAACTATACTAATACCATTGAGGTAAGATAAATGATTCAGCTTACAACGCTGAGAGAGCAATACTGTGCAAGTATTTGTGTACAACAAGCTGCATAGGAGTTGCACGTGGTGCTACACAACTCGACATCTTGGAGCACGGCAGCAGAAAATACCAAAAATAATAGTAAACACCAGTCCATCTAGAAATGGAAATACGTTATGAGGGTCATAAACCATTATTACATTTGCAGTTCCGCGCACCTAATTCTTATGCAAATTGTTGTACACGCATGCTTGCACCTCTTTGTCTATATGCGCTGTATGCCGGAACTTTAAAAACAATTTAATGGCGCTAGCATAATTTGTGGGATATAAGTGTATGAGTGGGGACTTTGTACTACTTTTGGTAAAAATAAACTATATGTTCAGTTGATTTTCCGAACAGCCTTTATATGTGTACATATGTATATGTATATATAGTCCGTATGTTTACCATCCTGTATATATATATATATAGGGTAGTTTTTATTAGTTGGCACAGTGAAATACCAAAAAAACGCCTTTAAGAAAAAAAAAATCGTACAAAGTTGCTTTGTTTTGAAACTCTGATAAAGTGATATAATTAATTTTTATTTAGTTGAATTCTTCAAGGTAAGCTCAAGGCCAACTATGGTTTTTCAAATGGAACTCTGTATGTTTTATTGCAGAATTTACTAAACGAAAAAACAACACTTTGGTCTAACACACTTTATTTTTATCCAAGATCTATTTTTTACGATATTCAATGAATCAAAGAAATACGGATGGATTCTTTAAACTGTATGTATTTAAATTATGTGTTGCCAAATAGAATATGTAGTGTGTTAACAAATACGAGCGAAACGCTCCCACATACCAAACACAAACCTTCGTTCTACGGCCTACTTCAAGGGAAATATCCTTACATCATGATATTTCTTATAATGTATTGAAGTTTAAAACTACTAAAAATACAAAAATTATCTCGAAATGTTCGGATGTGACTTTGTTAGAAAAGAAAAAATGTTTGAGGAACGTAAGGTTTAAGCTCCTAACCACTTACTTTGATCTTAGAAATTGCGACCCTTATCCTTAAACGTCCTTGGAAATGAATTAATTTCAGATGTTTTATTATAAAATCATAAAACTTTAAACGTAGGTCTTATGATCCTATTATCCCAGTCATTTTAGATGAACAAAAGGTTAAACATCAACCTAATTGTAAAAGAAATAAGGTAAGGTTTTTTATACTTGGACTAATATCCCCAACAAAATATCAAGAGTCTAGAAAAATCTAATTATGGGAAAGCCGTCATATTGGCCGTCATCTTGAATTTACTCTCGAAATCTATAAAATGCATATATTGCTACGATTAACTTCAAATATATATCAAATAGAAAGTGTTTTGAACCAGGAACGTTATTTTAAGCCATTTAAAAAGATGTTTACCAGTAATAAGCTTGAGAAATGCATTGGGTATATTTGTTGAGGTCTTTGTCTTCATCATAAACCATGCTGTTTCTTTTTATTTGCTACCGTTATTAACGATTATCTTTTTTTTAAAGTGCTGATTATTGTGAGCTGATGTAATAATCATGGAGGAAAATGTAGTTGTGAAATGTGTCCTTAGTGACAAGAACTTATCTGTTGAACTAATAGTGACATTACTAAGCAAAGGAAGTGAGGGAATACATAAAGCAAGTGAATCAAGAGGAAGTGATATACAAACTCAAGAAGGACAGTCCGTTCATTCGAAGTGTAGGAACACATGGGGTAATCCAAACAGCATTGAAGAATTTAAAAGGACAAAACAAGCTGCTAGTACTAGTAATGAACCTGTGCTTCGATAACAAGTGGGAAAATTTCAATTCATAAGCATTGCCTGTTTTGTGGGCAAGAAGCCAAATTCTGTGTCAGAGAGAGAGGGTGTGGTGTTTTCCCCAGTTCTAACTCATGCATTACATGCTATCATAATGCACCAGTGGGGATGATGAATGGAGTAAACAAGTATTGGCAAGACTTGTATTTGCTGAGGACCTTCCAGTTGTAGATGCAGCTTACCACAATCGATGTAACGTAAACTTCATAAATGGAAAAGCAATTCCAACAAGGTATATGCCACAAAATGAAGAAACAAATGAAAAGTTGCAACTGAAAGGCTGACAACATCAGGACGAAAGAACAAATAGTTTTCTTGCTATCATACATTACCTCAAAAATAATGCTGAGGAGTAAATAACCATATGTTACTTAGTGAAAAGAATGGAAGCAAATCTGGAGTCTTCTGGTTCAAAATATAATGCATATTCTGAACAGTATATGAAACAGAAAGTTATAGAATTTTTAGGTGATAATATAATATTTACAAATATGCAAGGACGAATAAATGAAGTAACATTTCAAAAAAGTGCTTCTTCAATACTACAATACACCAAAAGGAGAGAATAAAGAGGAAGAAAAACAAAGATTAATTGAAACTGCTGCAAAATTGATTGGGAACGATGTGAAATGGTTTCAAACCTATAATGATTACTATCCACAGACTGGAGATATGTCTTCTGTAGACAAAGCAATGAACCTCTTGCCGGACAGTCTTCAAGTGTTTATGAAAACAGTAATTGGAGTAAAAAAATTATAAGATATCAGCTTCTATGGGTTAAGCAATTATGCAAGCAATAAAACCACGATTTTTTGTAGCACTCCTCCAATTGGAAGTGGCAGCGCAAATGCACCACCATTTTGGTTCAAGGTTTATGATAGATTCTTTACACCATCATGGTTTCTGACCCTCCTATGGTGAAGTAAGAAAATATGAAAGGAGTGCATCAACAACATAAAACCTTGAAACATTGATAGATTCGCATCAGTTCGTTCAGTATGTTGCAGTCAACATTGACTGCAGCATTAACACACTTGAGAGACATTGCACCTCCCATGGTATGCTTCCCATAGTAGAAGTAACTCCTGGTAAGATCATATCCCAAGAAGGTAATCACAACACACGATCTAATTATTGCAGGAAGAATAGAAATTATACAGTATAAGACACCTACATCACTTAAAGAACTCAAGTTCAAAGAGTTATAGTGCATGAGGTATTTGTAAGAGCTTCTGAAACTATAGATTAACACCATTTGGAAAATAGCACCATTTGTATCATATTCAAGGCCAGAATGATCTTGTTTCATGCACATGATTCATAAAGGTCACCAGCACCCAGGCAAGTCATCTATTGTATTTATGGCCCATTATTGTTCTAGAACCATCAAATAGGTCGTGTACACACTCTACTCTTTCTGAATGACCAAGCAAGTAAGAACAGTTGCACACCAATTATAACATTCGATCAACTGTTGTGGTGGAAGGCTTTCATCATTAATTGAAAATGAAACGAAAGGAAGTAGTTTGAAAGAAATCATCCTTCTACTTGGTGGTCTACATAGCAAGATGAGATTTCTGGGATTTATAGGTAACCTCCTGATAAATTCTGGTTTGAAAGAAATTTTGGAGCAAATCTATGGCAGTGATGAGTAATTCATATGCTTAATGGGAAGGCTTTATCAAGAGCAAGAAGAGGACACATGTTGGTAGATGCTACTTTGAACATATTAGCCATAACAGAGGCTTTGAAAATACCTTTGCCACGTCAATGAATAACTCCTACCAGTCAGGAACAGGATGAGACAAATTGGGAGCTGCCCCCTAAGGATGATACTGAATCTATCAGGGATGGCATGAATGGTCTTATTGTCAGTGCAGCAGAAATATACAATAAGGTAAAGTCTGTAGATAATAAATGTTAGGATGATGAGTAATACTGAATCTATCAGGGATGGCATGAATGGTCTTATTGTCAGTGCTGCAGAAATATACAATAAGGTAAAGTCTGTAGATAATAAATGTTAGGATGATGAGTCACGTTTCATATTACTAGATATAAATAGTAAAATGGAATGTATCAAGTACAAGTACAAGGTGGAAAGCATAACTGATAGATTATGGGTACAGAACACGACAATGGTTAACGTTTTAAAGAATTTAATTCCGGCACATAGTATCAGGGACTGAAATCTACATTTGTTAGCTGTAAAAAGGATATTATGTCATATTTTGCAGCAGCAGGGCACAATTTGTACACAAACACAGAGTATGCGTATCTCCAAAAGATGCAACAGCTTAAGAAGTCTCACCCAATCGTGCACAGCACGATGCAAAAAGGTATACATGCTGTTCGTTGTAGTTAAGAGTATTGTGTAGCCCTTTCCAGTGATATTATCATTGAACAGACACTGATGAGAAGCATCAAATCTAAAGTAGGGTGGATTAGCCAGAAGAAGAGGAATGACAGAAGTACAGCGACCATTATTGGTTTAATCCATGGTTCTATGCACAGAGGTCTACAATGCCATTCAAGAGTTTACTACTGTCATGTATAATACAATTGCACAGTACAAAGAAGTTGCATACACCAGGCAGACAATAGACTACTTTGACACAAGGAAAATATTGACATTTCTATTGGATTGAAGCCCATTCTCCACTTATGAACCTTTGCACATTTTGACATCAAGAGTGTTTGCTCATGGTAATGTCAAAGTATTGTTAAGTAAAAGAAGCTGGTGATCTAATCCTCCAGTCTATGGATGGTCAGAACATTTGTAACCATTCATTCAAACGAAATTTACAGGCTGTTACAATGAGATAGAAATATATTAAAGTAGGTCAAGATGTCGTCAATATTGATCCACAATTGCTATTCCAAAGACTTGCATTTGTTTTTGAACAAAAGGACATAGATAAGAGGGGCATATTCAAATATGAACTTTGTAACTACCCAACACCTTTGTTTGCTGATTCAGTCCTCCCAATAAAAGCAAATAAATCGTCTCTGGCCAATGCCATGTGGGCCAAGATTGAGAAATGTCAGATAGCTGTAGCAGAAACACCACTTTCTGATCCACTCTATGTGATCGATGGAGGTGCCTTAATGCTTCGATTATCATGTTCAGTTGGTATGCAGTTCTCAGACATCTGTAATAGCTATACAAACTATGTTCTTACAAAGTATGGTAAATCGATTGTGATTGTGTTTGTGTTTGATGGATATTTGGATGGTTCTTCCATTAAGGATGCCACTAAACATTGGAAGAAGTGAAGGCAAAAGCTCCCACAATGTTTCATTTTCATGGACATAAAAGTTACAATGAAGAAGGATATTTTTCTGTTAAACAAAATGAATAAGCGGGGTTTTTAGATTATTTTTAGTAAAAGCTTTGAAAGTGTTGGATGTCAGACATTACATGCACGTGGAGATGCAGGCCTTCTGATCATCCAGACAGCAGTTGGTGCATCTGAACAAAAGATGTTGCTATCATTGTAGATGGCATTGATGTCCTGATACAGTCTGTGTTTCTATGTTAAAATGGAGAATACAAAAGTAATATTTAAACCAGAACCAAAGCGTGGTGCAACCAACATCCGACAATGGAGCATTAAAATTACAAAGTCGTCATTGGAATTAAATGTTGGCAAAGCCTTGCTTTTTATTCACGCCTATTTGGGATGTGACACCAAGAAACAGTTGTTTAAGATTGGCAAAGGTCTTACGAGGATCATGAAAAATACATCACATATGGAGTATGCTGTAGTATTCAGCAATACACTCAGTCTGAAAGAAGACATAATTATTGCCGGGGAAAATGTTATTAGTGCCATATATGGAGAAAAGACATCTTATACCTTGGGTGAACTACGATACAGATGTTTAAGTACAAAAGTGGCTAGCAAAAATATGATTCAGCTGACTTCAGCTGCTGCTAAATTCCATAACTTACAGGTATTTTACCAAGTTCAGGATTGGAAAGGTTCTACCTGAGGATTGGGGTTGGCAGTTACAGGGTGGTCAAATCCTACTAGTACTCACTGACCTTCAACTAGCACCTCCAGTCCTTCTTGATATCATAAGATGAAAATGCAAGACAGATGGTAGAACTTTAAGGTGCTCATGCAGAAAACATGATTTGGAATGTTCATCAGCTTGCAGTGAACGTCACAGTATACTCTGCAGTAACTCCAATAGAGAATAACAAATTGTAGAACTTTAAGGTGCTCATGCAAAAAACATGATTTGGAATGTTCATCAGCTTGTAGTGAACGTCACAGTATACTCTGCAGTAACTCCAATATAGAATAATTATACGATGATGGTGTTTCTGATGGAGAGTGATATATGTTGGAAATGCCAGTAGTGTTTTAATTGTGTCAGTAGTTTTTTCAAAGAGTGTACAGTAATTTAAACGATTTTGTACAAGTTTAAAAAAGCTTTTTCAAACACTTATAAAGTATACATTATAATGTTCATAGCTTAACTAACTTTATTATTAACATTTTGTAATAAATGGAACATGAAATAAACCAAATTATATGAAATCTTTATATGATTATTGGTTCAAAAAACTTTCTATTTGGTATATATATTATGTTAATCGGAGTAATATATTAATTTTATAGATTTCGAGAATATATCCAGGATGGCGGCCAATACGGTGGCTTTTCCATACTTAGATTTTTCTAGATTTTTAATTTGTTGTTGGGGATATTATTCTGAGTCTAAAAAACTTTACTTTATTTCTTCTACAATTAGTTTGATGTTTTCAACTAAAATTATTAGACTGTACATGGAATTTTTAGCTTTGATTTTGGCATGAATCAGTTTTTTTTAAATAACACATTATTTATTTATTAACGTGAGGCCCACTTCAATGGCCGCATAATCTAAGGCACAACTCTAGGAAAGACTAGCTCACTATGCGTATTATGACCCGGAGAATGGGTCCTCCACGACAAATACAAAAAGAAAAGAAAATTCTTCAAGAAATGCCAGATGACAATATTTTTCTATATCAACGGGAAGAAGAGCGATCCGTTGATTAAGGAGTGGTGACTTTAAGTATTTACAAACTGCTAACCTACCTAGTTCCTCGGAAAAACGTCTGGCATCACTTAAAAAGAAGAATCACCAATCACCAGCACAACAACGTTCAAAGCATTTAAAAAGAACACCCCTGGACTAAAAATGGCCCAAACAGAGCAGTGATATTCAATCTGGTATACAAATACCCTTGGTAGTACGAGAATACATCTTAAGAGGTACGTATAATTTGATATTGATATATCATTTAAAACTTATATATAATACATTTTTGATGTAGTTTATTTTAAAATAACAGAAGTATCTGATATCCATTGCGTAGTTATCCCTGGCGAAATTTTTATTTTATTCAAAAACACATAAAAAAAAGGTAATTTTATTTCTTCCTACCGACTTTATTTTAAGAAATCGAATAAAAGTTTAAAATTTTCTGCTTCCGAATGCACATGTTTGTGCACGGGCTTACTAATTATTAAATTTCTGACCTCTGCGTGGGGTAGGTATCGTGCAACGTTCATGACGGATAAACTTTTTATTTTATTCATTTAGATGTAGATTATAGAATATGTATAGCTTGTATTATGTACAAAGTTGAGGATAAATTATATAGGGCATTAAGAACTAAAAAGGTTTAATACCACTGAGTTAGAGGAAATATTGGTTTTACCATGTAGAGTGTGAGTAAAGAAGAGAGACCACGAGATATGTGTGGGATACAGACTACCATTTTCTGGCGAGCCTTCTACCCTTTATGAGAACAGTCATACTACACAGGACTATGGTGGTCAAAAACGTGTTATTTGAGAAAGTGTGTTTATAACAAGAAAAGTATAATATTTCCGAACGTGGACAACATTTGGAGACATCAACAATTCCCGAGGGCTATCAAAAACTTTTCCCCTATTACACAAATTTGGACACTATTTAACACATTATATGCCCAGTTATATACAACTCAATATCAGAGTCAATGTTCTTTATATTTTATTGATAAATGTTACTGTACACCATTTTCAATTAATGTTACTTATTGATAATTTTTAAGATTTTACACTATTGTCTTTCAGAATAATACTCTCTTCCACTTGTAATTAAACTAAATAATACAAGTGTGCCATAATCTACTATTTATTTTAAGAATAAAACTGCTCGTAACAATTTAATGTTGAATTAATATAAAAAAAATTCTTTTTAACATGTGATAATATTATGTAGAAATCATAAATGTCAAACTGAATGTCCACATGCACTGTTGAAGAAGTTGTGAAAGCAGTTTCACTGTCTTAATTTTATATAAATTTTACACTTATCTCAAAGTAACCATGAGCTTCCCCAATAGAGAGAAAAAATCTTAAGTGTGAGTGCTTTTTGATTAGTGGTGAGATTTTCTCAAGGATATCATAAAATATATATAGAATCATTCTACAGTATTCAAATATTGTTTATGTCTGCTTAGTGAAATCCTGGAATATGGGGCTATATTCTTCAACGTCTTTCCTATCCTTAAAATAATCGCTCACCCATTCTTTACCATATCGTTTCACATACACTATTATAAACTTCAACACACCATTTCCCATTCCAAACTGTTCTCAGTCCAATGACTCCAACTTGAAAACTCAACTGGAAATGGCTACTAGCCCACTCTTTCTCAAACAAATACTCGCTAACTTAAGCGGTATTTACATAGACGTAGAAATACGGCTAAATTTGAGACGTGAAAAAGAACCGTAATCAAGCTTTAAGGTGCCGTGTTCATACGTCTATCTACCACGTCTCGTTCTCGCTTTTGCAATGTGTACAATAAGGGGAAAGAAGCGTATTACACGACTGACCAGTTTGGCTTCAAACGCAGTCATGGAAGGAGTGTTGTTGATGTGCGGTATCGTTGAAGATGTATTAAGGGACGAGTTATTAAGTTCTTTAGTTGAACATAGTTTAGTCACAAATTGGTTAGAATACATGATAAATTTTCATGTTAATACGGGTACACTTCCTCAAAATTCAACTTTAAGCGGTGTTTACATTGACGTAGAACCACGGCTAAATTTGAGACGTGAAAATGAGGCGTCAAAAAGAACCGTGATCAAGCTTTGAGGTGCCGTGTTCATACGTCTATTTACCACGTCTCGTTCTCGCTTTTGCAATGTGTACAATAGGGTAAAAGAAGCGTATCACATGACTGGTCAGTTTGGCTTCGAAAGCAGTCATGGAAGGAGTGTTGTTGATGTGCGGTATCGTTGCAGAAGTATTAAGGGACGAGTTATTAAGTTCTTTAGTTGAAAAAGGACCAAAAAAATATCGAAGAAAAAGAAGATGGTGGGTTAGAGGCTGGATTGCCAGAAGAGAAGCGATGGGTCCGTCAAGATCTCTTTCAAATGAACTTAGAGAAAACCCAGAAGGTTATAAAGAGATGTTGAGAATGACTCCAGAAAGCTTTGATTACTTGTTACAAAAAGTGTATCCTCATATTGTGAAGATGAACACAACTTGTAGACTTGCTGTACCACCAAAACTGAAATTAGAAGTGACCCTACGGTACTTAGCAACTGGAGATAGCTTTAAAAGCCTGGAGTTTTTGTTTTGAATGCCCACAACAACGATCAGTAAGCTCGTTCCAGAAACACTGAAAGCAATTAAATTGGTTTTGGATGAGTATTTTCATGTACGTACACTGTGTTTATTTATTAACCCATTATTTTACTTGATATAAATGTTATTTTTAGAAACAATTTACAGAAAAATTATATCTAAATACTGTTATTAATTATAGACTGCCAGTCGAATTCCTCGCTGCCATGCTGTGTTTCTTCTTGCATGTTCTGTTCTTCAACACTCCCATGACTACATGATTCGTACGGAGATTAAGGGTTCGAGGCAGAAGAGACATGAGAAGAGACTGAAGGGTAGGGTGATAAGCCAGACATATGCTTGAATATGACATTGCTTATCTCATGCTGCATTAGCATGGCTCTTTGGCCTCCCGTTTCGCGTAGAGCACTAGCCACATAATCCCCAAAATGAGGATACATGTCATGTTTCTTTGAAAACATGGATGCTGCTAATTGTGAGACTTCGTTTAGTTTGTCCACAGCTGTTAAAAAATCTGATTGCTTGTTTGAAACTGTGGTCTTTTGAGGAGGGATGAAGCTTTTCCTTTTTATTCCACCAATTTTATTCCATTTTCTTATTCCACCATTCACTGATGGCTCGGCGCTGTTTTCTCTAATGTCAGAATTAACTTCATTTTCGTCTCCTTGGCTGGAATAAGTTTCATCTTCATTAGAATTGATCAGAGACAGTTTTGGTTGATTTTCTAAGGTGGGTATACTCACTTCGTCCTCATTCTTGTGAAGTTCTGAATTCATTGCTATCTTCATTGGGGTTTTATGCTTCAAAACCTGAAATAATAAAAATAATGTATCTACATTAAATAATATATAATGATAAACACAGTAATACTACAATATACAGTAGACTTTAGATTATCCGTAGGGGTAAATACATAAAAAAGACCCCGATAATCTCCGCAAGAAAAAAAAATTGAAAAATACAACAAAAATAGTAAAATATTACCATTTAATTTAAAGTATGAGAGCAAAGTAATATGTTTTATCCCCCTGCTCACTTTTTTTTATTTTCTAGCACTTACCTAATATAACGTAGTTTGACGAAAAATTATTTTAACATTTTATAGGCTTAATATTTCGAAATATTATTTAAAATAATTGAATATTTGGATAATGGATAGTATACCGTATTATATTATTTGGATATGATTTCTTTCAGATCCCCAAAAACAAGAAGCAATGGTCAACGTTGGAGGAAGGCTTTAACCAAAGATGGGATTTTCCTGGCTGCGTAGGGGCATTGGATGGGAAACATGTGGCAATACTTCGTCCACCCAAAAGTGGTTCATTATACTACAACTACAAACACTTCTACAGTATCATTCTGATGGCTTTGGTTGATCATGACTATTGTTACCATTGAAAATAATTGGATTGACTTGCCCCCTAACTCTGTAATTATAGGAGATGATGCATTTCCGCTAAAGGCATACTTGATTACACCAAACAAGAAACGTAATCTATCGGATAAAGAACGGATCTGAAACTACCGATTTAGCCATGCGTGACGAGTATCAGAAAATGCTTTTGGTATTTTAGTTAGTCGTTTTCATGTCCTACAGAAGCCAATTTCTCTAAAGAGCTTACAAAATGTGGACTATGTGGTTTTAGTCTGTTGCATATTACACAACTGGCTGAAAAAAATGAATCCTATATACATTGCTCCTAACAACCTAGATCACGAGGATAATGGCCATTTTATTGAGGGGTCGTGGCGAGAAAATGTATAAGACTGTATACATGATCTTCAACGGATAAGAGACCAACACGCAAGCATAAATGCGGAGAAAGTTCGATATAATTATTGTCAGTACTTCAACGGAGAGGAAGCTGTTGGTTGACAAAGATGAGCTGTTGGTTTGGAGTAGGATGAAAAACTGTAATCACGATTCCTGTATCTAGAGCTAAGAAACATCCAAGTTTGTGATTCTAAGTATAAATAAAATTTTGCTAAACAGAAGTACTTACGAGATTTGTTTGTGTAAGTCGAGAATACAGGTAGGACCGAAGAAATGAGTCCATCACACTGAACCAATACCCTTTTGGAACGTAAACATCGTCTCCACCCGCACCAGACACTTCGCTGTCATTCACCGTTTTCAATTCTTGCGAATAAGAATTTCTAAGGCTTTTGAATTTAGCAGCAACTTCCGTCGGCCCGAAACTATCAATTGACAATGCTGCAGCAATGCGTTTCATTGCTGAAGTCCTTAATTCACGGTTCCGATAATCGTCAGTATTAGCGTCGTACAGACAGGGCTCACCTTTATATAATTGCAATAATCGTATGGTGTTGGTTTCCGATAACTTTAAAGAGAGACAATCTTTCTTTGCCATGATTTTCGGGACAACTCACACAAAGTCACGTCTGACGAAGCAAGCAGCTACGGCTAACCGACGTGAAATAATCAAACTAGGTTTGGTTTTAAACACACAGCCGTGGGAAGGAGACGTGACGTGTACCCACGCCTGCGCGCTCACGTCTGTTGTGTGTACATTAGCCGTCTTCACGTCTCAGTTGCATCCACGTCTGATTTCAGCCGTGGTTCTACGTCAATGTAAACACTTTCAATGTGAACGCAGCCTTTGACTCAAAGCAGATGTCACGTTCCGCTTGAAAGGAATAACAATTCACATGCTCACAGGATTATTAATCTGTTGTCCCATGATGCTTTGCAATGTTAACCAGAAACAGTTGATTGTCTACTACAACAAGTGTGCTGGGACCAATATGTCAAACAAAATAATTGTACCGAGTCAAATAAGCCATTCGCTCATCTCTAGAAACATAATACTAGGAATAGTATAGAATTTAAACATTTAAATAATTCAATAGGTTTTTTTTAGTAAAACTCTTAAAAATATTGTTTTAAGTAGTAATTTAATTTATTTAGGTTGAAAACGAGACACTTAATCTTTTTATTTATAAAAGTATATGATTCAAATTTCCCGCACTAACATCTAGCTGCTATAATTAGGATGGATTAATTAAATTGTTCCAATAGTTATTAAATCAGTAACTTGTGGCTTTAAAGCACATATATAAAACACAAATCTCAAACAAACGGAACATGATCATTAATAGCCCGGCTCCAGTATATTACAGAGTAGCTATCCCAAATGAAAGCTCTCAGTCTATATGAGACCATGTTAAAAAAAGGGGGGGGTGCCTAAAGGGTCCTACCTACGATAAAGAATAAATTCTCACATAATTTACCCTTGAGCTAAGGATCTTGAGAACAAGATCTTTTAGGACAAAATCCTAGCAATAATTTTGAAGAGACAAATAAAAATAGTCCACCCAAAGCGTGACAGATACTTCAAGAAGAGCTCTGAATAATGACGTTTCAGGTCTGAACTTTAAAAGTCAAACCTAACATTTACTTGGAACACGTTTATTAATTATTTCTTTAGACTGAAAATTTACTTCATAAAATTAACCCAATAATTCCTTCAGATAAAATGAAAACAGAATATGAAAGTGAAACAACTAATCCTTGGTGCAACCGCATGGTCTAACGTGCTACTTTCATGTTGTATTAGGCTGCCAAAGATAGTGGTGTTATCCCGGCCGAGTGCACTGAGAGTTGTTTTTCCTAACGGTTTTTTCACTCAGCCTTCAAATAAATTTAAGTGCACTTCCTCTCAATTAAACTGTACTAATCCCTAACACATTAGTGTAATCATTACATATGCGTACAGCCCAAAAGGGTATTAAAACGCAGTGCAAAACCAAAAAGTTGTGCGTGTGTGGCCCCACCCCACTACAATTATCAGAACGACACTATACGTACTTGACGTCACAATATTCCGTGATTCGTACAAAATGAATGACTGACAAAAAAAAATTAACTTATCTTTAGGTTGAACGAAATTTACATTTACAGCTGCACATACTAAAATGAAAAATAAACAATCTGAAGGCCCCCAACCGATAACCTTATAATATTTAACACATAATAACGGAAACACTACACTTTAATGCGCTCGCCTATTGAGGTGACATTAAATTCAGAATGACATTGATAAATGCAATTTTAAAGTAGGACTAAACGTCGTCCAAGAAATACACTAAAAGGATAAAGAAATCCATTTCCTCTCCTAACACTCACATCCTCGCTTGTATTGGCTCGAGCCACGAATAAACCATTATGTGGGTCTTCAGTATCTCGACGGAACCCATCGCCGGCTGGGGACCTTTATCCCCGGTCCTCCTCAAGGCGAGTAGTTCTGTTCAAGTCGAAATGCAAGGTTAAATCTCTTTTTAGATTACGGGCGTACATCAACTCTGTGTACCTGAGCTGGGGTTTAGGGAGAAGGGGGTGGGAATGAGGTAAAGAAAATAGTAATTATATAATGTATTATAATAATGAATTGGTCAACTAAATAACTCCTGAAGTGATAGGTCTATTGCAATGTAGGAGGTCGGGTGGTTAACTTGTGGTTGGCGACCTGTAACATAAAAATGCTACAAAGTTGCGTAGTGTTATAGCTTACATTTTAGAAATAATTTTTTTAAATTATATCTATAAACCAAATTATTGACCTCATATTGTTAGAGGAAGCCTAAGCCTAGCCATTTATAAATAAATTATAACAGAATTAAACCATATCACTATATATATTGTACTAACTATTAATAATATCACTAGGCCACAACCTAATTTGTGTCTCTCAAATAAGCACAAGGCCATTGAAAAGTCAGATGAACTTATAAAATTTGAAGTCCATAAATTATTCACCCTTCAATAAAATTATTTATTTAGGTAGTGTCCTAAAAAATTTTGCTAAATTTTTCAAAGTAAATAAAATTGTCTTAAGCTGTGTTATCAACTATCGCAAACCATTTATGAGATAGCTCCTAAAATAATTAGTTTTATTAAGGATTAATGTAGTGAACAATTTATGGGCTCCTATAACAATATAAAATAAATGCTCTTTTTTCTACATAAACCAACGTGACTACAAATTTAATAGTGTCGTAATGAATATTATATTTTAAACTTTGATTTTTTGAATGCATGATGCGACATAAAAGCAACTTTTACCAATGGAAATGATGAGGCATATCGTCTGATCTAGCTATTTGTTGACGGAGAGGACAAGGTTCAAATGTCATCCATATATATTGAGGTGTGTATTTCTTAATGGATTCTCCCACACCACACTTCCCACACATTCTTCCTTCCTCATCCGTACTCCCTCGGTGTATAATATATACAGATAGCCCAGATGTGTAGTAACACATAGAGGATGGACATGTAAAATTAATCATAATATCCTTGACGAGGTCTCTCACAATTATTCCCGTCAAGCTAATGTTTGGATATAGGGAAATGCACCACGCACATTTGTGCTGCACTGAATACTGATTGTCTCTCGAGAGTCGTGGTGCACAGAAAACCAATCTTAGATACTATTTCAACTCGCGCCAAGCAGACAGAGCATCTAACGCAGATATAGTATGCTTGGCTTTGAGGGATGTTTCTCAGACTTTTCCAAATAGCGGACCACTTGAGAAACTTTCCATGCTTATGAGGGCCACACACTTTAATAAACTGCCTACTTGTCCCAAATATTGATACCATTTCCGGCTATACTCATAATTATGTTAAGGATGAGGAAGTTTGAATTTAAAGGAAGTGTACCTGAACTTCCATGCAAGTGGATTAAAATAACATTTAGGACAACCCACCCTCAATACACTTAACTGGGATTCAAACCTTGATACAGTATTCCCATTATCTGTACTTTATTCTATTGCGAGAATGATTTCTTAGAACTTTAGACCATTGAAGCGGGTCCAAAATCATACCAACGAATTTGTTTGTCAAGCAGTATAAGACAGTATTTATATTATACTTTGTTTTTATGTACACTTCACAATATAAATGAATACATGATACAAACCTCTGGGGTATGAAGGAGGTCCAAAGTGGACCAACTTTTAATAAAGAACCACCTTAGTGGCGTAGTTATCTAACGCACTAGTTTCATGTTGAGTTGGACTGTCGATGATGGGGAGATCTAGGCTAGAATATCGCTCAGGTGAACTGGGGTAGCTTTCTCTAAACGGTTTTACATTCTCCCTTCACGCAAATGCGGGATTATTACCCCTATATTCAGCCACTCAATTCCTAAATCATTAGCCTAATTAGTACTTAGGAATATAATCCAAACGGGTAGTAAGACGTGGTGCTAGGTATTATTTTAATAAGGAACTCGTGCCCGTAAACGTACCTTTTGTGCATTGCAGAGTGGAACTGTATGTTCAGTAATAGGAATGATTCTCATAATAACTTATTTGTTTAAATTGCATACAAAAAAGTTTAATAATGCCAAATAATATGGCTACAATAATTGCTCAAAATGACGTCCACCAACTGCGATGTGAGCATTGCAACTGCGAACCATGTTTTGGTGCACTCTTTCAGAAATATCAGGCCTCATTTGGATTTCTTCCCCTGCAGTAAGAATGCGGGCTAGCAGATATCCCTCAGCTTCGTCAGGGGTTTCGTGAACCAGGCTTTTCATGTGGCCCTACAAGAGCTAGGTCACGGGAGCATGAAGATCATTTTACTGGTCCCCCTCAATCTGTCCCCAAATACCTGGCTGATGTAGTCTCGGATGGCGAGTGAAAAGTGTGGTTGTGCACCGTCTTGTTGTATGTTGACGAATTCGTAATGATACGTCTTCCAATAATTCAGGTAATACTTCTTGCAGGATTATCAAATAAACGAGGTCGATGAGTCAGGGTGGAAGAAGGTCTGGACCAATTAAACTACCGTATATAATATCAGCCCTCATTTTGATGCTGAACTGCTGTTGGAATCTAATGGAGTGAATGGCGTGAAGGTTGTTTTTGTCCCAAGCATGGCAGTTTCGAGAGTTTAAAATGCTTTCCCTGTTGAAGTAAGCTTCATTAGTAAACAGAATAAGACGTAAAAATTTAACCTGCAATAGGCAACGTTGCACATACAAGCGAAAAAAGTTAACTCGTTACGGGAAATCGGATGGATTCATTGATTGAACACTCTGCGTGTTATTTGTGCAAATCCTGCCAGACGCTCCTATGATTTAACACCCATGTCACGTCAAGTCATGCGGATGCTAATGCATGGGTTATGTTCAAACCTAATAAGCTCTTCTTCATCTTCAAATCCTCCAATGTGGAGGTTTCTCTGAGACCCACGGTTCACCCTGTTGACTGTGAACGTTCCTGTTTCCCTTAATCGTTGAAAAACTCTTGCAAATAATTTATGAGATGGAGTTGGACGATTTGTAAAATGGTTTACATAAGTCCGGCGAGCAACCCTACCGTTACAACGAACTTAGCCGTACATTTACATCATGTTAGCGTGATTTATAAAAGTAGAATCATACTTGATCCACTGCAATTAAACGTTAAGAGAGATTAGGGATCTCTAGAAAAACGTTTGACGTTTACAGTGATCGTTAAATTGTTTGAATAACCTCACGTGGCCATGAAGTGGCAACCGCAACACATTATTTTTTGTTTTTGTTTAAATAGTTTCAGTCTACAACACACAAGCGGTGTTCTTCCATACATGAGCTTCTCATTAAAATTTTGTCTACGTTGAGCCCTTATATACCTTAGAAGTTTGTAACCTGTATAATGACTTATGATACAAAGGATTGTCGACTTTTGTGGACTTAGCCTGTATTATCTTGAAGTCCTTATCTCGTTCATAAAATATGTAATTTTTCCCCATGATCTGGTCTGCAAACCACTGTTTAAAACCCCTGATTCAAAGGCTGGTCTTGAGAGCCCATTTTGTTACTTCCCTTTCCATTCAGAGGAAGTGTGAATAACTCTGACCATTTGTTACCATGTGTGGATGGATATAAGACACTACGACGGGAGGAACGCACAAGAAATAAAGAGAAAGCCAGGTTTAGTGGAATTATTGTGGGAAAGTAGGTTTATAACATATTTAACATATGTCCATTATTAATGATAGCCTTTGATTGACCAAAAGTGATAGTTACAAAACATAAATACTATTGAATATCTGAAAGTTAGTTTAATATTATTATTTTGATACAGTTGAATACGCTGTTCAAAATGAACATATTAAATTATCGAACCCACTCATTTAGTTCTAATAATTAAAAAGAGCTTCAAAATCTGGTGTCGGTTTACGAGGCTACCTCTCTAGAGAATAACAGACATTCAAACCTGTCCTACTAGAGGAACTGGAAGGGAAGTAGAGAGAGAGGGAAGACGTTGTGGCAGGTTTGTATTTTCCCTGCTCCAATGTGAAAGGGGGGATAGGGAGTAGAAAACTTGTCTCGTTACCGTTAGTTCCTGTTTATTAGCTCCTTCAAGTAAAGATAAAACCACTTCGGTGGCCGTGTGGTCTAATGCGCTACACTCGTAGTAGACTAGACTGCCAATGACGGGGAAGTCAAGTTTCGAATCTGTCAAGTGTACTTAGGGTAGTTTTTCCAAAATGATTTTACACTCTCCTCCTCACAAATTTTGGTACACTTTCTATAAATTAATCATTCCCAATCCCTAAAACCAATAGCGTAATCAGTACATAAGCGTATAACCCAAACGGGTAGTCAGAAACAGTTTTAAAAATACAACAAAACAAACAGAGCGTATAACAATAATAAATAAGTGGAGCTTGGGTAATACAGAACACTGGGATTTCAATAGTTTTTACAAACAATATTTTGAAATTAATGTTTTGTACAGATTATGTGCCACTCACAAATATTTTCCACATACGTATTGAAAAATTACACCAATCCACGGGACTCGAGTAACAGGAACTTTTGACTCAACGCACCAATGCTCTATCACTAGAGTATCCAGGTTCGGCCCATGCCCGGGCTCCTACGTCATTCATTATTTTAAGACAGTGCCTATGGGGGCTCTTATCAGATATAATATAGCCATATATATAATATCTATCAGAAACACAAATGTCCGGGGTTCAATGAGGATATAGAACAGAGTATAGGTCAATGATTGAACATTGGTACACTAAATCAATGACTTCGAGTTTGATTCCCGTGTCTGTGACGCATATTGTAGAGTAGGCCTACAATAACTATAGCAGACAGGTGATAAAATAAAAATACTTTATCAATTTAACTACGATCCTCTTTAGTATTCTATATTTTGCTGCTACTATTTAATACGTATTTACAAAGTTGTTTTATTACTAGCAAAACTTCCCCCCAACCACGTCTTACTACAAGTCACGGCTGTACCCATTTAAATTGAGCTGATGGGGTATGGATGGTGGGAATTAGATGGAATGCACCAGCATTCATATGGAGGAAGATTGGTAAGCCATTTATTTAAAAAAATCTGTACACCCCAATTACTCGTCACAAGCAAACCAAACTAAATGAGTCAATTACATTTACAGCGTGTCCATATATACTGGCTACTTATTATTATTAATATATTGTGACTGCATTGTTAAGGATATGGTGGCAAATGGAGTTACGTAGTTTGTTCCAAACACCAAATCTCTAGACAGTAAAAGAACGAGCTTTATTTCTCCTATGTATGCGCGTGAATACCTGTAGAGTAAACTTTGAACCAGTACGAGTGTGTTTATACTTTAAAAAAATAGGAACTGTGAAGAGAGTTATTGAGAATGTGATATAAACAATATTCTGCGGAGAAAGCTTAATAAATTATACCTCCAACTTTCATTTAACCTCAACCAACATTGTTTATTATAACACAAAGAAATATCTGTCATACACCTTTGACACATTTTCTCAAGACAGTGTAAAATGCCCAAACATGCAGTAAAAATTGCACATATGATCTCTAGGGATGCTGATATATGAGACATAGCTATATCATCCTCTAAACATCTTTCATCCCCTCCCCCTTTCTCTTCAGTACTGGATGTTGAGCCTGGAGAATAGACTGCCTGCTAAGCCCGGGCCCATGTTCGCACGACAAACTACTTGATGGGATGGCGGGGTGAGAGGGAGGGGGGATAGGGAGTCAGATGAGACTCTCGCCCACCTCTCTGAGCTATTTTGCCCCTCGTCACCCAGGAAAAATTGGAAAGATGAAAACTTGTCATAAGGTGACTAAAAATAAATGATCGTGACCTCTTCGGTCGTATCCTTTAAAACTTTAATCTTTCAAGAAACCATTTTGATCTACACCGCTGGGCATACGGATATAGGCGTCGGACTTGTCTTGTTTGGTTTTACGCTGACCGGGATGTTGGAGCTCGAATCTCGATTGGATGCATTGGGCGTGGTTTATCACATGTGATCAATCTCTTTCCATCTCCTTTCTACGTTAATGAAAGTGAACTTTCTTTAAATCTACCTTACTCTTTCACTTTCCTTAGATTGGGATTTAATTTTTATTATTATCTAGTAATTTCAGATATTCAATGTGCGAAATTTTTTAACCAACGATTCTATCAGCAAATTTCTTACACATTGACCTAATTATTCTGTGGTCGAATGGTCTAAGTACAGTGATATTAAACCTGGCGTGTGCAAATAAGTCTTAAGGGATAGGCCTACGTAAAATTTAAATATATGTTTTTAATATATCATGATAAACACTGAATAATTATGTCCAGCTTTAGGTTTAGCCATAATTTACCCAGTCGTAAGAACATGTGATCTGGGAGCGCCAGTTTATCTGTCTTCTATATATATAGCTTGCATTACGCACCAAAAACTTGAGGGTAAAAATTTTAAGAACAATTATATTGATGGGTACGCAAACAATAAGGGTTGAAAACCACTGGTCCGAGGCAAAGGTCGGCAAACATTTTGGGGCCGGATCGACTTGTAAACTTATCAAAGATGCTGTGATCAACCTTCGTTTCTCCACTCTTTCTTGATTATTAGAAGCTTATATGTATTCCTTAAATTCAATTGTTCCTCGAAGGCTTATTTCCCCACCTTTTTAGAAAAAAAAATATATATATATATGTAATAACTTAAATAAAATGTAATGAAACATTAAAAAAATTCTTATATACGTCACATTATGGCTATTTTGGTCATACTCAAAATTATTTGAAAGTACAGTACTTGATATGTTTGCGAGATTAAAATACTAAAATATCAACTTTTAATGACGATATAGCTTTATTATGGGATCAATTCATAATATGTGTGAGAAAAACCAGTCGATTGCGATCAACTAGTTACCGATCCTTGGGCTAAGGCGTCCTTTTTGCAATAGACTAAGCTGCCAATGTCTGGGAGACCGGGGTTTGACAGCCAGTTGGTATAATTGGGTGTATTGAGGGCCTTTACCTCCACACAAATGAAGATACTCTTACACATAGTTCAACCTTCCTCATGGCTATCTTACAAGCCTAATTAGTTCAAATGTTAATAATCCAAAACACGTTGCTAAAAGTAGATACAACATCCAGTCCCCAAACCGTTAAATGATCACTGTAAATAGGGAGGCCCCAATTTCACCCTTTATATATTTTTTTATCATATTGAGGATCAAATATAGAACCCTTGTGTCAGGAGACTGAGATAAGCTGTGGTATTCCCTTGAGTTGAAGCGCACCCTGTTGTCCGCAACTTG
Organism: Timema poppense; assembly: GCA_902141375.1. NCBI lineage: Eukaryota > Metazoa > Arthropoda > Insecta > Phasmatodea > Timematidae > Timema > Timema poppense. The sequence continues at coordinate 69,240 of CABFOV010003001.1, forward strand.
TTGGTACGACTGTGGTTGGTTGACTTGGCACACCTCACGTGCTACCAGCGAGTCATCATTCCAATTACCCTCCCCCTCCCCCTCAAACCCACAGCCAGACTCTTCCCGACAATCCTCGCTCCCGCAAGGAAGGGATTAGATTAGCTGAGGTGAGTTTTGTTCGCTGTCAGACAAGGACAGATAGTCAACTAGAGTGCTGGCTACGATTGATGGCCGTTCTTGACGTGTGGGTACTCCCGATTAGGGATGGCAACGATATATCGACCTAAAAATCATACCAATCTAATTATAAAAACATCGATATAATTATATTTTAGTTTCCAATATCGACTCATTTATTGATATATTTCACATATCGGACTACGTTTGCGAAACAAACTAAATTGAACGAATTTCTTTTCTATGATCAGACTATGTTAGCTGAGTCGATTTTTACTTTTCTTTTACATCTTGAAGAGAGAAGTATTGTTATAGTGGAAAAAAAATTAACTACAAGTATTTGATAGATGTCGACTTTTCATGACACACTGAAACCGAAAATGTGGATTTCGTGAGGCCATCTGGTTGGCCCATAGCAGCAACCAATTGAACTATCGGGCTAAAACTTAGTAACTAGGATTTTTGTATGGTTACCCTGAGATATTTTTGTAATTAGATGGCTTCCTCCAGCGTTAATGGTAGTTTACTGAAGATCAAATATAAACAAAATAGATTTTTTTGGAATACACTTTAACGATTTTATTAAATTTCGTATCTAGGCAATGTTTACATCCTTGGGAGAAATTAAACTAAAGCGGAATTTTTAAAACTTAGTTCGATTACATTAATCTCTTTTAAATAGTTAGAATTATTTTGTTCACGAAAGGATAAGAATCAAATAGCTAAAGCTATTAATTACGGGACGATTCTTGAATATCTCAGTGGTTAGAGCATTTGCGTTCTAAGCCAAAGGTCCCGGGTTCGATTCCCATATCAAGGTGTCATTTTTCAATTTTCAGAATATGATATCATGAAAAGATATTCAATTCTTTTGTAATAAAAAAGGGAAAATTTTCCAAAAGGAATAAAATTTAAAATTACCTTAGAGCATGATGTTTAAGAATCGTTAAGATCATTATCTATCAATAATATGAATAGTTAATCAATATTCAATCTATCCAACAAAATAATTGTGAGATCCTCCTTTACTTCACACGCTTCATTTAATCCTGCCCCTGGAAAGGCTGACATCTCAGCCCATCTTTTATGCGGCTCCTGTCTGACGGAGTCTTCAGACTCTCAGTAGCTCCATTCACACGGGCACTGCTGGTGGAACCGGATTTACACGGTCATAACTAAGCACTCCTACTTCCGGTACTTGCTGGAAGCTCTTGTTTCCATGTCTTCAGTTATTACTTAGACGCCCAAAAAGGAGAGCATGATGGACTTGGAGCTGGGAGATTATTGGCTGATCCCTGAGTGTAGTATTTGTGATTTTTTTTTCAAACATTGTATTTGGGGATAAGCAAACAATAAATGTTGAGTATCACTTGTCTGAGGCAAAGGTCGGAAAATTATTTGAGCAACAAATCGACTTATAATATAATCAAAGGTGAGTTTCTCCACTCTTTCTTAATTCAACAACAATAAGAAATGACAATAATAAATATACTATTGATAAAACCCTTTCATTTTATAGGTATAAACTAGTACTACTTAAATTCAAGCATTAGTTTTAGATAAAACATTAGTTTGTATTGAAACATTAAGGTTGGATGGAAAGCATTAAGAGTAATGTATGTATTTTATAGTTTATTTTTAGCAAAAATGCTTTATTTTTGGCAGAATAAATACAATTTTGATTCAGTATATGAAGATATTTTAGTGTTTTTATATTGTAATTTCAACAAATGCTGAATTCTCGCTATGAGAATAAGGTGTAAAAGTTCGACCAGAAACATTATTATTTTACCACCCCTTCTAGTTGCACGCATATGTAGGCATACTAATTACTCTAAAAGTGTCAGGGATGAGAAAGATTGAGTTTAGAGGAAGTGTACCCACATTTGCATAGAAGGAGGGTGGAAAGCTATCAATAAAAAATTTCCTCAGACCACCTGAACTTGGCTCAAACCCTAATATTTTTACTATCAGCAGTTTAGTCACGCTTATATATTGTTAAAGTGACGTATTAAACCCATGTGGCCAGGGAGGGGGCGGGTCAGAAACTTCATCTTTGGGGACTGTTGCTAAAAATAACATGAGGATTGGGGTCGTTGCATATTTTCAATATCCTGTAATGTTCTTAAAAATAATCAAAAACACATACTTTAATATATAATATTATTAAACAAATATTTGAATAATATTTTATTTCTGTAGACTATATTTTTAAAAAAGAAAATTATAATACTGTCACTCTCTTACAAAAACATAGCTAATTATTAGAAAATAATACGACAAAATATTATAAGGCATTCTTTTATATGTTACTGGTTACAAAATGACTGAGTACTTATTTCAATATTATTACTGTATTATTTTATTTTATAACCCAATTTCGTTCACTCATACAGTTTTGCTGCTGTTTTACTTACATTATTGTTGAAAAAAGATTTTTATTTCTTGAGTTAATTCCTTACAGTCTTATGTTTATGTATAATAGTGACCACACGTGAATAACAACTACAGCAAACTAAAGCAACATGCCAGAGCTTTCAGACACGTGATATCATTTACTACGCAAAATGTGCAATGTAAACATTCGGTGGCAATGAGCTAGGCGTATGACATCATGACTGGAGCTGTTGCATATTCACAACATTCCTGCAGGGCCAATTAAAACTCCCGTGTCTCCGAAAATAAACATTTTTTGAATGTTTGATGACATCATACTGAGCAGCAGGAACTAGTTGAGAAATACTTGGACGGAATCTGACTTGATTTCCTTTAATTTAAAAAAAATCTACAACTGTTGGCAAAATGCAATGACGCCAGTCACAGAAGGTTAAATAAAAATAAAAAGTCTTGGCAAATTAACGTAATTCTGATGATACATTATGGAATAAAGTTAAATTAAATGTATTTAATAGAAAATATTTTTTTTGCAAAAAAAACAACCTAAAACTGAAAAATTATTGACCTTAGCTCATGATACATTACATCATATATTAATAAATACTAATTATATAGAAAACAATATTGAAACTTGAATAGTTTGAGATAAGAAAAATGGTCTAACTGATGTTCACAAATAATCACTCATATTAGAGGTCAGGATTCCATGTTGTCGGAAAAAATTAGATGTTCACAAATAATCACTCATATTAGAGGTCAGGATTCCATGTTGTCGGAAAAAATAACAGCGCCCAACGAAAACCACATTTTCCTATCGACTCTCCATCGTTTCTGCTGTGTGTGCATTCGATCATCTGTAAAATTATGCTTTGTGTATACATTACCATGGAAACGCTGATTTGTGTAAGAGTTCTTATCGATAAATAAAATATCTATCTATGGTTAAAAATTATAACTTAATTCTTACTTTTAAGTGGTGTGATGAAACAAATAGATATAGATAGAGCTGGGGAAGGGGTCGATTTAAAGTTATAATAAGGGTTTGAAGTATAAACATAAACTTTTTGCTTAAAACTGCTGAAAATCTATGGAAAATTGGTAGCCTTTGACGAATATATAACTAGAAAGTCGAGTGAAGCCTCGTTATATATTTGTTTTCCAGTAAAAAGTATTAAAAACATCTTAGCGCGATAATACGCATCCATCGTTTCAACGACCCACTAGTTTTGTACAATATTTCAGAGTCATCTTTTCACTCACCACCCCCTCTCCCCCCCAAAAAAAACAAGGGTTTTTATGTAGAATGAAGAACAACTCAACTAAATGAAAATATCTTCATATT
>CABFOV010003002.1:0-16185 GCA_902141375.1 Timema poppense
TCCATTGAAAGTACTGCAAGCGCATTTAGTCTTTCTGTTAAATAAAAGAACCGAAAAAAAATGAATCAAATAGAATAGCTGGGAGCAGAATAATAATCTAATTCAACACTCTTATACACTTTATCACATTAAAGAATATGATAGACGGTTTTTAAGCACAACACACGCTGAGTAAAAAACTTTCTTCCACCATCATGCCAGAGCCGGCACTGCGAGAGCGACAGTGACAGTGCTCTCTCTACCTGGCAGTCCCACCTTCCTCCCCACCTCACTCTTATGTGCGCATGCGCATAACAGTCAAAAACTACGTCGCTGGCTCTGTGAAGCGCACAGTTCCATACAAATATGTTTGTATATTTTTCATAAACTGGGGGATGGCCACTGAAGTACTGACACTAGGTTTAAGGAATATATATTTTACTACAAAAATAAATAAAGAATTAAAGAAAAAAATTACTCATTATATTAAATGCTATCGGTAATACCAAGTGGAAATAGGGTGTGCTGCAATTCCGCAGTGTCTATACACGAGCCGCTACTGCTGGTTCCATACCCTCATACTCACTCATCTCATCGGGACATGGAAAGAGTCTCCACGAAAATGATTTACGATTAGTACATTCGGACGTCCCCTGGGCAATGGTAGATTAGCACTGGCTAATCTTTCCACTACTGTGCTACGAATGATGTAGCACAGAAACAGACGCGCAATATATAACCCCAAGCTTCCCGTCATCAATAGGTCAGTTTAACACGAGAGTGACGTCTCTGACTGTTTGGCCACTGAAGCGGGTAAGTTTTTTTTATTGCCTTATAGGATAACTTTAATCTAGAACAGGCACAACACGCAGACCATCAACTCATAACCGTGGAAGGAGAAACTCACATTTTGCCAACTGTATATTTTTCGGCTATGCCGATATTCAAACCCGGGACCCTTAGTTCAACAGTAATACATGCTACCGATTGAGTTAAGATATGAGACCCAGGATATCTTCACATCTACACTATAGGGTTGAGGAAGATATGAGACCCGAGGTATCTTCACATCTACACTGTAGGGTCGAGGAAGATAGAATTGAGAGGGGATGTACCTGCATTTATATGGACACATTACCTGGATTCAAACTACGTTATCCCCATCATCGGGAAAATACAACATAAAACACGTTTAATCCCGCGTGCCCCTTGGTACAACGCGGGTCATATTCGAGCTATATGCTGATTAATTTAATGTGAATATTTATTTTTAACTATTTTTAAAGTCAGGGGACCTCTTAAATATATTTGTTCTCCGCTGTGTTCCAGAGGAGGGCCTGTTCCTGGCGCTGGACCTCGGAGGAACCAACTTCAGAGTGATCCTGCTGGAACTGTATCAGGGCTCCGTGGTGAGGGAGGAGGTGAAGCACTACCACATACGAGAGGAACAGAGACTCGGTTGTGGAGAGAAACTGTTCGATTTCCTGGCCGACTCCGTGTCGGACTTTGTGCGAGGACAGAAGCTGACAGGCACCAGGCTACCACTGGGTGTGTATTGTAGCCCAGAGTACAAGTTGACATGTACCAGGCTGCCACTGGGTGTGTATTGTAGCTCATAGTACAAGCTGACAGGCACCAGGCTGCCACTGGGTGTGTATTGTAGCTCAGAGTACAAGCTGACATGCACCAGGCTGCCACTAGGCGTGTATTGTAGCTCATAGTACAAGCTGACATGTACCAGGCTACCACTGGGTGTGTATTGTAGCTCATAGTACAAGCTGACATGTACCAGGCTGCCACTAGGCGTGTATTGTAGCTCATAGTACAAGCTGACATGTACCAGGCTGCCACTGGGTGTGTATTGTAGCTCATAGTACAAGCTGACATGTACCAGGTTGCCACTGGGTGTGTATTGTAGCTCAGAGTACAAGATGACAGGCACCAGGTTGCCACTGGGTGTGTATTGTAGCTCAGAGTACAAGCTGACATGCACCAGGCTGTCACTGGGCGTGTATTGTAGCTCATAGTACAAGCTGACAGGCACCAGACTGCCACTGGGTGTGTATTGTAGCTCAGAGTACAAGCTGACAGGCACCAGGCTACCACTGGGTGTGTATTGTAGCTCAGAGTACAAGCTGACAGGCACCAGGCTGCCACTGGGTGTGTATTGTAGCTCAGAGTACAAGCTGACATGCACCAGGCTGTCACTGGGCGTGTATTGTAGCTCAGAGTACAAGCTGACAGGCACCAGGCTGCCACTGGGTGTGTATTGTAGCTCAGAGTACAAGCTGACAGGCACCAGGCTACCACTGGGTGTGTATTGTAGCCCAGAGTACAAGTTGACATGTACCAGGCTGCCACTGGGTGTGTATTGTAGCTCATAGTACAAGCTGACATTTACCAGGCTTTCACTGGGTGTGTATTGTAGCTCATAGTACAAGCTGACATGTACCAGGCTGTCACTGGGTGTGTATTGTAATTCATAATACAGAAAGGCACTAAGCACCAGACTCTTTAAATACACAGACATCTCAGACTGATTTCAAGGTTTAATTGATTTTCTTCATAACTGTTATTTATTAATGCTTATTTCCCAGACAAACAAAAATATGAACAAAACACAAAAATAGCTTTGCAAGACTGAAATACAAAATCATAACCATTTCAAATCTATTAAATCACTCTATTTTTTTTATATCACCGCGTCTGACTAACCTTCGGACTAGACGCCTATCTACTAATTACGTTAATAGGTTAAGGATAGGTAAACTTGTATTTATGGTAAGCAAACCCACATTTTCATAGAAGAAGATAGGAAAACCATGTTGCTAAAACCACCCCCAGTACATCCGACCGGGATTTGTAACCTGAAGTGTAATATACATACATAATCAAATATTTCTCACAAACAATACACACACAAGTATTTAAATAGTTGTATGTTTTATTAAGGTAGCATTATACCATTTAAGAGCCATGGGCGCATAATTTGCTGCCTTTAATAGCAGGTGTGTTTGTTCCAGGTTTTACGTTCTCGTTCCCTATGATCCAGAAGGCCCTTAACATAGGTTTGTTGGTAACCTGGACCAAGTCCTTCAACTGCCCCTCGGTGGTCGGTCGAGACGCTGTCAACATGCTCCAAGAGGCAATCAACAGGCGTGGGGACACACATGTAGAGGTGGTGGCCATACTCAACGATACCACAGGTCAGGTGTAATGTGTGATATCCTCATGCTACCATGGCGCTCTAAGCCAAAGGACCCGGGTTCGATTCCCGTGTCCAGGTTGTCATTTTTCACTTGAATTTGATTCAGCTATCAGGATTGATCCTATGGGTAACTATAATGTATCAGTTTGTGATGCACATGAATTAATAATGTAGTGATTATGTTGAAATTAACTGGATTTGTCTTGTCTGAGCGTAGTGATGAAAAAAATTATACAAGATAATGCTTTAACTAGAAAACATATTCGACTGTGGTTTTCTGCATTCTTCAATTTTTGATAACAGTGAAATTGAGATCATTTAAGTTGTTTTCTCATTTTAAAATGGTGATTTCTTAAAAAAAATTGTATTTTTTTAAATTTGATAAAACCATTTAACATGTCTCAATTTCACTGTTTTTTTAATGAGTGATCCATAAACAAGGTTACTCTTTTCTTACCTTTTCAAACCCCACTTTCTCCACCCCCTCCCTCCTATGTAACACCAAGACCATGTACCTTGCCTCCACCCCCTTCAACATATGTTACATAACTTTTTACATCAAGAGTGAATTTCATGGGGAAGCTTTTATGATACTAAAAGAGGGACTCAAATTTAATATTATTGTTTTAACCCCACTATATTGCATTGGGCTGTCTCTCTATGGTGGATAAGTCTCACAATAACTTTCCTTAATCAATTTAATTCAAACTTGATATAATTATATATATATATAGTTGATATAGTTGATGTAGTTCTCTACATATCAAGTTTGTTGGGAAAGAAAATTGGATGAAGGGTCAGGGATAAATCAACCCTTATATGTATAAAAACATGGCTTCTAGCATTAATTATTAAATGTATTTAATTTTTAGGGCATTTACTGGATACTTTATACAGCTCAAAATCGGTAGATAGGTGCAAACTACAGTAATAACACCAAACAAAATTTAAGCTTTTTAAAGTTTTTTTTTGGGGGGGGGAGGGGGCAGGAGAGGCAGATAAAATAAGACAAAGGAAGTTTGCCCAGGGCCCCACGTCTACTAAAGGGGTCCCTGGTATTACATACTTAAGTTATTTGCTAGCCATGGGATGCAATATGTTCAAGAGGTTTTGCCAAGCATGATGCATACTTAAATAAGTACTTGAGATTATGTTTAAATATTTATTTTTAGTTTCTATGAGCAACTGAAGAATTTCTAATGATACTGATGATCTGTGTAATAATGTTCAGGAACCCTGGTCCAAGGTGCAGTATTAGACCCTCGCACCACGATTGGTCTGATCCTAGGGACAGGAAGTAACGCCTGCTACTTGGAACGGGCCGATAGAGTTCAGCACTGGGAACAACAAAGGCATGGAGAGAAACAGGTACATATTACATATTATGTGGTCATGACACGTGGCTGAATTGTTGGGACAGGTTCAAGTACTCAAGGATTTTTTTTCATTATCACTTACTTTGGTGGCTGCTTGGTCTAAGGTGTCAGTCACTCTCGCAACAGATTAGACTCCCGATGATGGAGAGATTGGGATTTGAATCCTGGTCGGGTGTACTGAGATTTTTTCTTCCCTCATTGGTTATCCACAATCCCTCCACACTAATGGGGGTACAATTATTCTAAATTCAACCTTACTCATTCCTAACACAATAGTGTAATTATTAGTACATATGCATATATCTCGGGCGGTAGTAAGACGCGCTGCTAGAAACATATGTACATATATCAGCTATTGGGCATTGATGTAAACTGTTGCTAAGGTAGACAAAACTAGTTTAAACTGCACCTGTGAATTTCTCTTATAACTAATAACTAAACAGAACACTCATTGGCCAGGTATTAACAAACATACATCCCCATGTGAGGTATATAGAGCAGAGCATATGTATGATTTGTCAAATGGGGACTGAGCTGATGAAAACATATCAAGTGTACAGTTCAATCCAGTTCTAGTACTCTGGAAACACTACGTGACATGACTCTACTTTTAGTTCAGATTATAGCAGTTTACTTGGTATTGAATATAACTTAGTTGAAAAATACACTGGGACAAGGAAATCACATTATGCCAAAGGTCTCTGGTCCAATTCTCATATCCAGGTGTAATTTTTCAACTATACGTAAATGAGCACATGGTATAAAATCTAAAACTAACTCAATATGAGCTATATTCATAATATTGAGTGAATATTTTTCAAATACACTAGAGTCTTTAGCTGGATAGGACCGTGACTACCTTGGATTATCAAAAACTTAGGCTATACGGATAAACTTGGGGAAAACTATCAGAGAATTGTAATTGTGTGTTAAAGAACACTTAGAAGAAAAAAAAGTCACTACACAATAAACAAAAAGCATATAACCTGAACGGGTAGTAAGACTAGATGAATAAAAAAAACCTCAGACAGACAGGATTTATGAAAAAACTACCAAATATACAGGATATGATAACTTTACGATATAACTCAATGGAACTTTTTATAATGTAAGGCAAGAGACCACGTTTCACACCTTAGAGAACAACCGATAAATTATTGGTTTTACATTCATCTCTTCACTGTGTACTTTATAAATAAGCCGATTATATGAGCTAGAGTGCCCCAGTGAGTGATTTAATTTATCACTATTGCGATGCAAGAAGGCAAATGGAAGAACTCCAGTATGCTGGTCATTAACATCCATTCAACCATCAAATATGTATTTAATTATATTTCTTTGTATCATCAGCGACCTTTTGAGTGCCAAGTTAATAGCTATAATAAAATTTTCTTACAGGTTATTATTGACATTGAATGGGGAGCATTTGGGGACAACGGCACCTTGGACTTCATCAAAACGGACTTTGACCGAACTGTGGACAAAAATTCCCTTATTACTAACTCTTTCATGTGAGTTGCAATGCCTTGATGAACACTTGGTGATTTTACTATAACTTTATATTAATTTCAACATTATTAGGATCTATCTTAAAAATTTTAATTAGAAAACCCTAAAAATCTTTACTAAATACAGGCTACCATTAAGTTATTTAAAGAAATATGGAGCCCACTAAATATTAAGATTATAAAAAAATGATAATTGGGGCTACCAAATTTTCTGGAACTGTTAATGGTTGACATCACATCACATATTTAAGGATGCAAAGTGTGTGAAGAAATTTTAAATAGTTAATTTGAGGATTCTAAGAAAATTGAGGGCAGTAAAGATACAGAGATGTAGGTAGACTAAATTTTAATGTATGGTTGTATTTTAGGGGTGTGCAAAGTCAAATTTTTCAATTCAAAGTAAACTTGAATCGAATATATTAAATATTCTCAAAACCAAATCGAGGATTGAATATTTTTTAGTTGTTTTATGCTCCAAAAAATATATTGCATTTTGGTTATTTAATTAGCTTTATGCACTAAAATTACTTGGAAGACTTTTTAATTGCATAATTGTTCATAATATTTAGTTTTATTCTGACAAATCAAGTTATTATCACAACTTACATTTCAATTACTTCAGATTTTTTCCATATGAATATTCTTTGTACTGTACATAACAGCTCAGAATGGCAATAATTGACTATTAATTGGCAAAGATTTATAATCGTTGAAGCCAGAATTTTTTTGAAGTGAAGTCAAAGTTGATATTTATTTCGAAGCCAAGTTGAAGTTTCAAAGTTTCACACACCCTTGTTGTATTTAAGAGCTCTCTTTTAAGGAGGGGGAAAAGAAGAAAGCATGTCATATTTTTGAAGAGTTTTTTTAAGGGTTTGGGGTGTACAATGTCTTATTATTAATTTGAGCTAGCATATTTATTTTAATGGGGTATGTATGAAGAAGGTATGGTTTAGAGGAAATGTACCCTCATTTGTGTGAAGGAAAGGTGGTAAACAATTTAGGGAAAACCACCCTTGGTAAACCCAACCGGGGTTCAAACTCCTGACCTCATTATCACTAGCAATCCATTATATTATGAGTGTACTGCTTAAGGTGATGCGACCATTGTTGCAAATTTAAGACAGTAATAGTGATGGTTTTGTGCCTCCTTATTTTAAACACTAAACAATACACATAAGTAAAGAATGGATAATTAACTTGTTTAATTTTAACTCTTCAAAGTATCTAATTTTATTTATGTATTATCTTTATTATACCTGTACATTATTTTATATAAAAATTATTTCATGTTTATTTAATAAAATTTTGTGTAGCCATTTTATTTCATTAAAATTAAATTTAATAAATTAATACAGTAGATCCCTATTACAGATGGATAGAGTTAAAAACAAATTTATGTTCCATTCACCTCACTCTCTGTCCATTCCATGTCTCGGTGTTTGTGAAGAATATACAAATGTGCACATTTTACCAAATAAACCAAATGCATGTCAAATTAGTCCTGGTTCAGGAAATATATATTTGTGATCAAAAGATATTTAAATAACTGGTGATTTTCACTACTTTTCCACAGTGGTGAGCTGTAGTGGGCTCGTGTAAGCCCATTGTTGAATTTTTTTGAAATTTGTGAGCCCATTGTTAAAATTTTCATTTATTTACTCTATACATTTTATATAGGTAGTTTTAAGAGTCATTGTCCTTTACAACTTTTTTAATATGTTTTATTAGAATGCAAATCCTTTTCTTTTTATCTGTCCCAATATAAATGTTCTAATATTATTTATTGTTTTCCTCTTTCTGTCTTTTGTATTCTTAGTTGCTTCTTTTGGAAAGTTGCCTTGATTTTCAAACTCTTTGTTGAAGAGTTTTGATAAAATTAAATTTTGTGCACTTATGGAACAAGCAGACTTCCTGACATGTCATTGAATCACGTATTGTTGCAGGTTTGAGAAGTACATTGGTGGGAAGTACATGGGTGAGATTGTGCGAGTGATTCTTGTCAGACTTACCAAAGATTGCCTTCTGTTTGGAGGAGAGACGAGCGACACGTTACTCACGAGTGGAACTTTCACCACCAGCTTTGTGTCGATCATTGAACAGTGAGTGATCACCACTAATTGCACGCATAGAACAATGATCACTGTAAGAATGCGTTTGATGAACATAATGGTTGACACTGTGAAATAGTATTCAAACTTCATTGGAATAAAAACATGCACACACACACACACACATACCTAATCCCGCCATTCACTTATGGGGTAGGCTAGAAACTGTGAATATAGCTCAAAAAACAACTTTGTACTTAATACATCCTTACTAACTTTCTCCACACTTACCATCCTTGCATACTTCCTTCACTTCAACAACATCCATACACCGAATCATACATGTTCTTTTATTCTTAAAACTCTTGATGTTTCTCTTTTTCACACAATCCCATGTCTTACATGACCTACCCCTTTCGTTTGATCCATACACTTTACTGTACCTTCATATATTTGTTTCTTCACTCGATCCACACTCATCCTCTTAATATGCCCAAACCACCGTAAAACACTTCTTTCACATTGACCTATTGGATTCCCTTTCAAACAGCACTCCTTCAGCACCCATTCATTACTGACTCTGTCCATATGTGTTTTTACACACACATTTCTTAGATTTCTAATTCCAAGTACATTCACCTTGGTCTTGTGTTTCTCCTGACAAACCTACGCTTCACACCCATAAAACAACATTGGCGTTAACACATTTTTATAAATTGTCATCTTTGTCTCTTTTGATACTACCCAGGGCTATGATACAGAGAGGCGGCACCGTAAGGGCGTGGCATAAGCAGCAAAATCAAAGAACCATTCAATAATTACAAATATTTACGCAACACTTTTCTATATTGGTCTATGTTATTCCAATATTGCTGTAGACAATTTATGATTTATCGCACGCCTCTGCCTAAGCGCTTTCGGTACCCTTTGATTTTGGTTTCTGGTGCAGGTGCATTGTTGGCAAGCGCTCGCCGAAACAATTTCAATCTGACAGCGTGAAGCTATTATTTTTGTTTGTAATATACCGCACGGCCGCTCCTTAAAGCTGAGGCGGCAATTATCACAAAAGACAATTGCAAGTGTTACGTGTTGATAGTTCCACTTTGAGCTTACAATTATTGACAATATTTGATTTTAATGTTAGTTTGTCTCGAGAAGTGGCAAGTGGCTGTGCTGTGCTTAAATCAGTAAATCAGATATATAATATATCTGTATCAGTATAATATTTTTGCATTTTTACTAATTCAGTTTTTATGTTTAAAAAGTAGATCAGTTAAGAGAATTATTGTTTTTACAGCAATTGTAGTTACTTATTATAATTGACCCACCTCGGTGGCGTAGTTGGCTAACGCGCCTGTCGTGTTGAGCTCAACTGCTGAGGACGGGGAGATCGAGGTTCGAATCTCGGTCGGGTGAACTGGGGGTGGTTTTTCCTAAATGGTTTTCCACTCTCCCTACACGCAAATGCGGGTTCACTTCCTCTAATTCACCCTTCCTAATTCCTAGTCCATTAGTGTAGTTAGTACTTAAAGCGTATAACCCGAACGGGTAGTAAGACGCGGTGCTAAATATAATAATAATAATAATAATAATAATTATTATTATTATTATTATTATTATTGAAAATGATTATGTTATGACAATAGGAACTCGAATCAAAAATTAGAATTTGCATGGACTGGGTATATCTCAGGTGCGGAATGTGTGCCTGTGTGCAATAGATAGAGAGTTATTTAGGTAATATTGGGCTACTTTTGCGTTCTGTGTGTGTGTGATAGAGAGAGAGTTATTTAGGTAATATTTGCATTTGCCTACTTTTGCGTTTGTTATTGATATTCGTTATCTAGTTTTTATGTTCTGTTACATACAAATCTTAATAGCTTTGCAACTAATTTCTATCGTTATTTTATCCACCCTATTTTAATAGCATGATAAGCATAATCATATTTAAATTTAATCATTTACAATGATCATCCACCCCCCGGTTGCATCTTTGCGAAGGATTGTTGTAGCTTTGAGAATTTTATTAACACTGCCTTTCTCTGTAGCTAGTGAAGGAAATAAGTTTTTCCAAATTAAAATTAATAAAACACTACTTAAGAAGTTAAATAAGCCAAATAAAACTTAGAAATCTGTCATTCATTTCTATTGAATCTACATTGGCTGCCACTCTAGACTACACATCCCTACTTAACGAATTTGCTAAAGTTAAAGTTAGAAAGGTAAACCTGTAGTAGGTTTTGTAGTTGATATCATTATTTAAAAGTAGTTTGTATTTTCAAAATAAAAATAGTATTTGTACATTTTGTGCAGATAAAGGTTATTTTAAAGAAAAAAACATTTAAGGGGTGGCATTTCGAAGACTTGCATCATATTGAGAAAATCTACTGCATGGTGCTGATCCTACCTCATTCTTTGCAATAGTCCATATACATCCAACCACTCTCTGAGAGTAAAAATGGTGAAATATAATTATAACAAATTCATTGTAATAAAATAGTGGACTATAATTATAACAAACTTCAGTGGAATAAATACAGTGAATTATGATTATAACAAACTTAACTCAACTCGATACAATACATGTTAAAAAAAAAAGGAAATTGCTTAAAGGGAAAATGGGAATTCTTTTACTACTCAAATATTACTAAGGTAAGAAGAATGGTTATCCCTTTTATTTTTAACCATGAATTAGTTAAATACTGGTAAGGTTAATAAATGTTCTAAAACTGGAATTTACTCTCCTCTTTGTTTTTTATTATTTTATTGTATTATTTATATGACATCTTAACAGGTTAATGAGCTAGGTGTTGTGTTTATTATATATAATTATATTAGTTAGTGTATTATGTTTTGATATAATCAATGATTTGGTTGACAGGTTTTCTCTGTTATGATTGTAATACCTTTTTTTTATTAATAGTGCCTATGTTTTGTGTTGCTAGGGATACTATTGATGACACCAGTGAAAACACTGTGGAAATTTTACATAAATTGGGACTTTCCTGTGACGAGGATGATGTGGCCATTGTCAAATATGTCTGCGAGGTTGTGTCCAATAGAGCGGCACTGCTTGTCTCCGTTTGTGAGTAACAAATACATTATGTACATCCTGATGGCCAATGTCATTAATTCCCATGTTTTTGACTTAGGGTGGTCATGAAAGGGAGTGTGAGAAAAAGGTCAGTAATTTTCAGTTTTTTTTAGGTGAAAATGAATAGAATAATGCTGAAGTAGAAACATAGAGTTTAATTTTCTTCACGTGGTGATATAAACAGTTCTTGAATATCTGCCATGAGCATAGCGGCATTAGATGAAAAACTTTTTAAGTGAATAGAAAAAGTTGTCATCTAATTCCAGGACAACCTTGACAAAGATGTATTTTTATTTATTTAAATGTCTTTATTTATGTTGGCGAAGTTAAGATGTTACACCTTGTCTTACACTTAACCAGGTTACAAAAATTACAATCAAAGAATATTTTAAATTTAAAATAGATAGCTAAATAAAATGAATATTAAAAACTAAACAATTAAAAAATACATTTTAATCTTAAACCAGCCACATTCACAAACATTATCACATCATAAATTATTACAAATTTTATCTCATTCATACAACATTAATATTCACTGAATTAACGAATCATTCATACTATAAAATTTATATCGGTGTATTTCATTACAAACAATTAATTCAACAACTGTTGATATGTTTATAATGGAGAAATATTTGATTTATTTTGATAAAAAAAAATGTTTTTATATAAAAAGCTACAAAAACATTTAACTTTATCACATTCTCTACATCGCCGCCTTAAGAAGGCTACTGGTTCAAAGGAATGTTTGATTGAACATCTATAAACAGGTGTTGAGCACTGTAATTTAAAGGTGAATGCATAAATATATTATTATTAAATAATTTTCAACCGTTTTAACTAAAAAGAAAAATTACCCGCTTTGGTGGCCGTAAGGTCTAACGTGCTACTCTCGCAGTAGACTAGACTGCCGATGACGGGTAGATTGATGTTTGAATCTGGGTTAGTCGTATTGAGGGTGATTTTTCCAAAATGGTTTTCCACTTTCTCTCCATGCAAATGTGATTACACTTCCTCTAAATATAAATTTCCTCGTTACTAAAACTATTAGCGTAATTAGTATATAAGTATACAACCTGAACAAGTAGTAAGAAAAGCTATTAAAAACAATGTGTTTATGTGATTTTTAGTGTTATATCTAAACAATTTCTACTCCAGTATCACCTAGGTAAGTGTGCTGGCCATCCCTCCTAATTTAAACCATGATTTAGCCTAGTGCTCTATACCACATAACCTAAAAACATTATATATAAATAGTTATTTTCTAATTTTTGTTGTTCAAACATTATATATAACTAAAGGTGAGCCAAATTATTTTATTATTCCAAATCTTGGAAAATAAAAAGTTGAAAACAAAAGGTAGTAGAAATGTAGCATAGTAATATAAATTAGAAATAGTAACTAAATGTTAACATTTGTTCGCTAAAATGCATTCATGTTAACATTCATACATTCAATTAAATGTTAAATTACTGGTCTGATGTCTGGTTGTTAAGTTTTCCCTATAATCATGTGGGGAATGAATCACCAATATGTAATATTAGAGTTCTAAAACACCTTACGATTCAAAATTTTGAAGGAAAAAAAAATTCTTAAATTTAAAATCCAAAAACGTTGTCTAGTTTATTCCATCCTCAAATCTCGAATAGCCGCAAGAATAAGAGGATTTGAGAATGGTATCACTAAATTTTACACAATTAGCGTAATTAAAAACTTTGACCGCCTTATTATAGTAGATTTTAGACTCTTATTACGCAAATAAATCTTCTATTTGAAGTTTTTTATTGTATTCCAGATTCGAAAAAATCCCATAAAAATATCTCAAATTAAGAAGACCTTGACTTGAAATAACAATTTCAAGCAATAATGTTAATGGATTTAAGAGCTGTGTAGTTGTAGAGTAACAAAATAACATCAATTTTCAACCATTTCAAACGTGTGGCCTGGTCAGTTTAGTAAAATGCTTCTATCTTTCTCAATCCTTCCACCATTCTTCGTCATTTAATCACATCAATTATTCTATTCTCTCTTGCACACTTTCTGTTATCTGCTCCTTCTATCTCTTTCTTGGACTCCCATGCGGTCTTTTTCCTACCTACATACTTTATTTACATTATTTTCTTTTGCATTCTCTCCTTCTCCATCCTCATTACATGCTCATTCCACCTCAGGTTCTTCATATGAAAAAAAAAAGAATATTTCCGAAAAATAAAACAATGTGTAACTGTGGAAGTGTGAAGTAGTGGAAAGTGTTAAAAGCATTAAAATAACAGGAGAGATAAGTGTGTTTGTGCCTATCGAGGCCTAACCAAACTATCCTTTCAGATTGACTTACTTCATTATCACTTACTTTACATTATTGTACAGTGTTTCTACAGTGTCTTACTTTACATTTCCTAACCATTAGGCAATAATTTGTTTAATTAAAACACAAGAAAAGATATATAACTATTTTCATAGTTCCCGGTACTATTTTTATACTTAAGTACATCTTAACACTATCTTTAATGTGTTTGTTGTTATGGCTATGGACAAATCTATCCATACTATTATCTCCAAACTTTAATGTGTTTTTTGATATGTATATAGTTAGGCCTATGCATATTATTGTTTTTATATTTAATTTGTTTATGGTTATGTCTGTAACCAGGTCTCTCTACATTGCTATCCAGACAGGATCGACCAGATGTTACCATTGCAGTGGATGGTTCGTTGTACAAATACCACCCTCGACTGAAAGGATGGATGAACAAGTACATCAAACTACTAGCTCCTGGTAGAAAGGTAAGTACGATCGCCAGTGGCCTGAGAGCTTGGGGGTATTTTTTCATCCAAAGCAGCCATATAAAGATATAACTTTCTAAACCTCCTTTATCATTGTCTCTTACACACTACCGCTAAACAACCAGTTTGTTCAGCAGCTGACCTTGACATTCCAACGACCAGATGTCTGGACATTACCCTCTTTGCTGTCTTCTCTCTGATATCACCCTTTACATTTCATAAACAGCATCCAGCCACCCACTTAAGTGGCCCCATGGTCCAAGGCATCACTCGCAATATACAAGACTATCGATGACGAGAATATTGAGGTTCAAATCCTGATCGGATGTACTGGTGGTGTTTTTTTAAAAAAGGTTTTCCCCTCTCCCACACAAATTTGGGTACACATACTCTAAATTCAACCTTTTTCATCCCTAACATATTAGCATAATTAGTACATAAGTGTATAGTCTAAACAGGTACCAAGCTGTGGTGCTGCTCTCTATCAATCACCAGACTATACTGTAGGCTAAAGTAGTGAGTCTATTAATAAATTTTCATGAAATTTGCAAGCCCATTGCTAACATTTTCGTTGATTTATTTATTTTCGTCAAAAAATAGTAAACAATTTTTATAAATAAACAATATTTTCATAATATTATTAGGTACTTAATAATTTATTAATGAAACAAATCTGTTGTGCGATCATCATCACACGGTATGAGTCATAAAAACACTGACAACAATCATGCAAGCAGCAGAGAAATAATGGACACACTGAAATCGAAAACAGCGGGACTTGTGTGCCTATGGAGTTGAGACATGTGTGTAAGCACAGTAGGGACATGTCTATAATTAAATACTATTCTATCTGGAATCTTTATGATTTTGTTTTAAATAATGAGTTAGTAATATTTTGTTCCTACATGCATCTAGCATAGCATGAATAATATATTTTATTGTTATTCTACTTAATAAGCCAGAATATGTTTGAAATAGTATTTTATTTTCATAGATTTGCATTATTTTAACACCTGTGTATGGATACTTACCTTATTTATAATAATAGCATTACATTTTTAAATATTTATTTTAATAAACAGCATTAAAATATTTTCCTGGGTCATTTTACTAATATTTCCTTGTATTAAAAATAATTTAGCTATTGAAAAAAAAAAGTTACGAGCCCATTGTTAAAACTTTCACAGCTCACTACTAAGTACATTTCCTCACAGCAAAGATTCACTTTGATTGCATTCAATTCTATTGTACAATGGCCAAATTTATTTAGTTATTTTAACTATTTGCCTCACTCTTTTTCTGAACCAGGCGCCGAAAGATCATAGACAAGACGGAAATAACCAAAAGTTTTCCCTTATACATAATTAAGTTCAAATTCAAATGTTTTGTTAACAACAATCAACATAGTTTGTGGTTTTACCAGTCTTTACAAAGATATAAACATTTAACAATACTTTCATTTGAACAAATCCACTCATTGTTTACTTTTATTTCTTATAACATTTAACATGTGTTAAGTGATTTACATTATGTTAATTTAAGTTCAATAAACATTATTTACAATAACTTTATCTGTTCAAAAGAACATATAAAACACACAACATCAGCAAGTTTTAAGGGGCTACCTGTTATGACTTTTAAAAAAATACCATAACTCGGCCTGATTTAACCTGCTCTTGTAGGAAGGAAAAAAGAACAAATGATCTACATGAAATTTGTAGGTTCATCTGGGCTATCCTAATTTATCAAGTGATGTCGAAATAATTTATAAACTACAACATGAATATTGTTCCACCAGTATTAGTGGCAGAATGGACATATTTTAATCATGGGCGCCTACAGTAACAGGCAATAGGGGGCATTTGCCCCCCTGGAATTATTTGACAAGACAACATTGTTAACATTCTTTAATCTTCTAGCTTGTCTTACAATTTTTTTCTTCCAACGTTTCATAACTATCAGATTTGTAATTGTGGTATATGATCACCACATCCACTAGATGCATTTCCGAATAAAAACTGTCACTAGATTATAAACAATTGTCGACATTTCATCATAATCTTCTCGTCTGAGAACAGAGAAAACGAAGGATATCGAGTGCTGCTATATTTTTAATATATTTACAGTGAAATTATAATGCCAGTGCTGAGAAGTTCTTCTAGAATATATGTGCCCCCCGCCCCCC